>OX393576.1:17948802-18197907 GCA_947652605.1 Elmis aenea
TTATAAACATCCTCTTGATTATTTAGTTTGTTATAACAGACTTAATCACAGCAAACATGGTAAGTATAATAATAAATGGTTGAGAAATTTAAATAATAGATATAGTATTGAAATATAGCTCCATTTTCATGATTTATAAACTGGAGCTATTCAACTTTTTTCCAAACTGATTAATATCGTTTTACTCAAACAGTAGGTATACCGAGTGTAACTGAGTTCTCGTACAACGTACAGGGTGGTCCAAATTCGATGGGATTGCATGGGTATCTCGGTTAATATTTAAGATAGAGAAACGGTTAAATTACCAAAAATGTGCAGTTTTTGAGACAAACTCAGAACCGTTTTCAAAAATATTCTATCATTTCCGGTTTTCGAGTTATCGAATAATAAGTGTTTTTATGTCATATTAATAATGTGTCATATCTCCGTTATTGTTTTAAATATCAAAAATATTTATTAAGATTATTTTTGGATATTTTTATGTTTAATTTGATTATACTAAAAAAAAAAAAATTTACACTCGCCGTTAAAAAGTTATGACACAAACTTACCTTTTTTTAAATGGAAACGATAGTTGGCTATGACCTATTTAAATTCCTCATTTTTTTCTCATTCCAAATATATGAGAGTCGATGTATTTATTTTTAATAATACGCAAGTTATGAAGGTTTTTTAGGTTTTTTTTTCTAAGAAAATCATAGTAGGCTATGAAAACAAAAACCAAACAAGGTGTAAAACCTTACAAAACTCATGTGGTACAAGTTACCAACGTTTTTTAATTTGTTGTGGAGATAAACATTGTAAATATTTGAAAATAAGAAAACAACGATATAGTCGGTATCAGCAGTAATGTAGGATAGATATTGTTGTTTATCTTATGTTCAAAAAATTTCGTATTTATCTCAATAACAAATTAAAAAACCTTGGTAACTTGTACCACCTGAGTTTTATAAGGTTTTACACTTTGTTTATTTTTTGTTTTCACAGCCTACTATGATTTTCTTTAAAAAAAAAACTAAAAAACCTTCATAACTTGCGTATTGTTGAAAATAAATACATCAACCCTTATATATTTGAAATGAGAAAAAAATGAGGAATTTAAATAGGTCATAGCCAACTATCGTTTCCATTTAAAAAAAGGTAAGTTTGTGTCATAACTTTTTAACGGCGAGCGTAATTTTTTTTTTTTTAGTATAATCCAATTATACATAAAAATATCCAAAAATAATCTTAATAAATATTTTCGATATTTACAACAATAACGGAGATATGACACATTATTAATATGACAAAAAAACACTTTTTATTCGATAACTCGAAAACCGGAAATGATAGAATATTTTTGAAAACGGTTCTGAGTTTGTCTCAAAAAATTGCACATTTTTGGTAATTTAACCGTTTCTCTATCTTAAATATTAACCGAGATACCCATGCAATCCCATCGAATTTGGACCACCCTGTACAACCCTTTTTTTTTCTTTATTTTTGATTTTATTTTATGATATGGGATAAAAACCGGATTATTTGAACATAGGTATGTACACTATTGTTTGACTTACAGTTTCGCCGGAAAAGGCCCTTACTTTGTTATTTAAAATTAAACACCGTGTAAATTTTTACATTTTTGGAAAGATGAGGCAATTTTGAATACAAATGCATCATTTTGGTTACTTGTAGACATAATAAAATTCATTTTATGCAGGTCACGGCACGCTTAATAAAACCATGAAAGTTGGTCCAAAAATTATTTGAGGTTATAAAAATTAACCAAAATGGCGCAGTTGTATTTCAAATTGCTTCCTCTTTCCAAAAATTTAAAATTATACAGGGTGTTCCATTTGAAATAACAAAGTTAGCGTCATTTCCGTCGAAACCGAAAATGAAACAATATTATACATATGTTCAAATAATGCGTCTACAATTTTATTTACCTAAAATCAATGCTAAAGAAAAAAGGGGTTATACTAGAACTTACTTACACCCGGTAGGTATATTATTAAATTTTCAGTAATGGTACTATTTTAATACCGTATGTAAATTTCTTCGTCAAAACAGTAGTGAGTCATGCACAGAGCCGTCGAAAGGGGAGTGCAGGGTGTGCACCGCACACGACCCCGCGGGTAGTCGGGCTCACCCCACATATTTTGACATTTTTCTTGGGATAATTAATATAAGAGGTATTAAAATTGCAACATGCCTGAAAAAAATCAGATTTTTAACTAATGTATCTACACACATCTACATACTTCTTTTCCAGAAAAATGATTATCTTTAAACTTTAAATAATTTCCTAGTTTATAGCGTCCTACGTCTTTCGGTTCTTAGTCTCCACTCTCTTCTGTCAGTCCAGTATCCTAGTCATAAATCTCTTTCGGGCACTGCTTGATGAACTCCACTAATCCGTGATCTTTGGCCTGCCTTTTTTCTTTCTAAAGGCTTTCACTGTATGAGTTTTTTAGGTATTTGCTGTGCTTCTATTCTCTGTTGTGACCGCACCAGCATAGTTGTCTTCGTTCTACCTCTTCCGTTATGATGTTATCAAGATTCAGCATCTTTCTTACTCTTTGTTTGGTGATATGCATCATTCAAGTCTAGATTTTCGTGCAGATCTGCACCAGAAATCTTTTTTCCAAGCAAGTTTGGTTACCCAGTGCTAGGTTTCACATCCATAAAAAACTACATTTTTGAAGTTATCAATAAACAGTTGTTTTTTCCTCTGCTGAGAAATAATTTTTAACCACAGTAGTGAATTTGTGTCCTATTATATTCTTTCCTTAATGATCCTCTTTTATATTTCTGTTTCTGTGCGTCTCCATTGCTTACAAATTTAGTTCCCAGGTGCACGTATTTAACACAAGCAAATATTATTCTTCTATCTTTTAGAACCAAACCATAATCTTACCCTCCGACACACATATATTTTATTTTTGCCGTATTGACCTTAAGGCCCCATTTTTCATACTCACATCTGAAGTACTAAAACGTTTGTAATTGAAAATATAGATACAATTAGCAATAGAAACATTTACTACCTCATTTAAATTAAAAACTTATATGTGGCAATTGAAAGAGAAGTTAAATACCGCCTTTTCGCAAAATTTCAATTAAATTTTATCCAACTTCCCCACTTAATGACGTATACATTTTTTTGAGTTTGTTTCGAAACAATAAATCGATATCCGACCAGACAATAATGAAGATCTCTGGGACATCTAGTATGTGCAAAACAGTTTTCATACGAATTCATAATCACTGGCAGTAAGATTAAGACAAGAATAATAAGTTATTAGTATTCAAGCGTGACAACAAGAAACATAATCAAATATTTCACGCACGAATTTAATAAGCAGATGCGTGATACATTTAATGAGCTTTAGCAACGCCATCTTTGTTTTGGAAGTCACGTTAATCGAACTGTTCTGCTTAATGCTGAAAACCTTCTCTAAAAAACAAACTTGCAAGTCGTTATATGCAGAAAGATCATTAAAGGGAATGGAGCTATGCGGTGGATTTCACGATATCGCTTCATCCTTATGTATGTTCAAATTAGAGTTGCACGAAGGGTGTAAATCTAAACGGATCATGATGAGACCCACCGTCAATGCGAGCTCATTTTCGTTTTCAAGTAGTACCTGAGCGATAACATGAACAATTCTACGAATAGAGTGGGTGATTTGGCGAAAGTGCTTTTCAACTCAGCACAAATACTTTAATTTTTTGTGAATAATACTAAATAATTTTAAAATCATTTTTCTTATTTTTTTTATGCATGTTGATTTTTTTTGTTGCATGATTGTTAATTCCGTTATCAAAATAAATAAAAATAAGTATGTGTCCCATACAATTTTTAACAAAGTTTTCTATTGCCCATCTGATATACATATTTCATTAAAAAAATACATTTCAATGTCATTTATAGAGAATTTGCTGCGATTAACAACAGTATAAGATTTATATGAAATTCCTCTCATAATAACAAAGTTATGTGACAGTAAAACTGACTCACCCGGTATAGGTTCACTTAAAAATAAGAATGTGACTATTTATACATACAGTATGTATGAATAATTGGCTATTTATACATACAATAAACTTATTTCTAAGGCCCAACTTTTTATTTATATATATTTTTTACATTAGGTTAAATGTTAGGTAAGGGTTTTTTTTTTAAGAAAAACAATTTCTTAGTTTCATTGGTTTATCTCAATTATTTAAAAAAAAAGTATGTGTAAATAGTCAATTATTTATACATACTGTATGTATAAATAGCCTCATCCTAAAAATAATGTTTATCCAAAGAAAAATTAAATGTTATTTGCCTTAGATTGCTTGTCAAATGTAAAGATTTTGGAAGACATTTTGATTTATTTTATGTCAATTTTTATATCGGAATTTTGTGAATCTGTTAAAATTATAATGTTGAATTTGCTGTGTTTTGTCTTTTATATTTTAGTAATTGACACATTTTTATGAACATGGACAAGTGTCTTTTTAATCCAGTGACGTTACTAATATCTGTAGGTATAGGTACTATAGATTCTATAGAATGAGTCTGCGTTTTGTGTCATTTGCAATTTGTTTAACGTTCGGTGTTATAATTTTAAAAATAAACACCCCTCAAATTTGTCCCAATGACGAAAGCGATAAGGTGTCAAATTAACACGAATTTAAAATAAAATGTATACCAACATTTTGTCTAAATTTGCTATAACTTCTTTATTTATTAAAATAGAACAAAATGTTATTTATGTTTTTTATTGACATTGCAATGCTTATGTTAAAAACAAAATTAAAATTATTTTTGCGACCTTGATTTTTAAGATATAAAGTAAACATATGTTTTTATTCAATGGAAACCCTAGTTGGCTATGACTTTATATGAAAGAACGTTTTTTTAGCTTTTTAAAAACATATAGTTTTATATATGTGTTGTAAAAAATAAACTGGATATGGCTAATTTTGTGAGAATTTTACCATCAAAGTGTGCCATGGATTCGTAAACAGGTGATGTTCGCAATTAAAAAACAACTAAATTTAATTTCCAAGCAAATTCAGCAACAGCCGCTACGTTTTTAACTCTTAAAAATGCAAATTTTCAACATATTAAACTTTTTAAAGTGTTCAAATTTAGCCATGTTCACCATACCACAATAAAAGTTATAAAATGCAAAAGAACACACGGATTTGTTTAAAAGTTTAACAATTTATTTGGAGGACGTTTACTTGTTTATTAATTGCAAACCTCACTTGTTTACGAAATCATGGTAAACTTTGATAATAAAATTTTCACAGAATAAGCCATATCTCGGTTATTTTCTGCAATACACAGATAAAATTTTATATTTTTGAATAACTAAAAAGGTGCGCTTTCACATAAAGTCATGGCAACTAGGGTTTTCATTAAAAAAATATAAGATAACTTCATATCGCGAAAGACAAGGTCGGCAAATTTTTTTAATTTTGTTTTATTTTGGTTAATAAAGAAGTTATAGCATATTTTCAAAAATGATGAAATTTCATTTTTCGCCTATAGTGCAAAAATGAACAGCGATATAAAAAATCTGATTACACAGGCGTCCTTTTCTCAAAAAAATAGCCCAAGAGTCCGATGTCAGATTTTCGCTAACTATTACGGTACCTACCCGAGATACTCCGTAAAACAGTCGATATTACGTGATATTTAAATATAAATTTATTTTTTCCTGCTTTAAATAATTAAACGAGAGTATTTAGCTGAATTAGCAAGAACAACTTTGCATCATATTTGGTATTCTTTGCATTGAGTGGGCGTGAACACCAAAAACAAAATTCAAATGCGTGAACGTGACAGTATTTTGAGTTATATTCAATTGAGGATTTTTAAGAGCGAATATTAACAAGTCAAATATTACTTATAAGTTATAACACCAGTCAGTATTCGTGGTGTGTTCTTTTAATCGTATTTTATTTATCTGAACACATTAATCAATAATAATACTTAGAAAGGGACGTGTTTATTGTTTTTTCAAAAAAATTAAACATTTTGGTGTACAACAACACTATTTTAAATTTTGAAACGATTCTTCATATTACCTACACAGCATTTATTTTCTATATACATAAATGGATTCTATTTATTGAAACAAAATCATTTTAAAATCGTTAGTTGTTAAGTTTCTAAATATCATAGGAGTAGGTAGGTATTACATAAAAATACAACCACAATTAAATTTATATTATATTATGTATAAAAGTTATTATTGATATTCACTTAAAGCAAAACGCAAAATATACCTTTCAGATTTGTATAAAATGAATAAACAACGCGGTGGTACTATCGTTCAAGTTTTGAGTTGTAGAGTCAAGCCATAACCATTCTACCTACCCTTGAGGCTTAGGGGTAAGATAAAAATGGCGACCCTTTCTTGTTCCCCCTAAGCACTTATATCTGTTTTTTAGTCAAATAATTTTAGTAAACCGCATATAGTCAGATTTAAGCCGTCGAGAAAAGGTACAAGGAATATTTTATTTGCACTGAAATTCTTCGGTTTCACGTTTGATACTCAAAATAGTAAGTTATATACCTCAAAAATTGAAATATTCATACGTCTAATATTCGTTGCATTTAAATTTATATACAACGGGTAAATGTTTTGGATAATTATAATAAAAATTAATCATAATATCCAAATTTGTTCATGTGGCTCCTGGAAAGATTTATAATAGTTTTTAGCAAAATTATTCTTTAAACAATACAATTTTTAGACAGGCGTACTTAATTGTTTCTATTTGAACAACTACATCAAATAATGAATGCTTTTGCAATTTTTAACTTTTTCTTTATTATTTAAACGTCTTTAAATTCAATCTGCTCTTCAAAATATATAAAACCTATAATACAATAATAATTCTTAAAGAAATTAATGACATTGTATTAATGAGCACAAAATTATAATTACCGCTTATTAATACATGAAGGAATGCATACAATTTATATTCATTATTATGTAACTTTATAATTAAAATTGTTTTTAAAACATTAAAATTGTATAACTTTTAATGAAATTAAAATTTGTGGAACGATCATGTTCTCAAAATAACTTCTATAGTAGATCGATTATCCGCTTAATAACAAAACACTAACGTGCGAATCATTAAAAAACGTGGTTTAACCAAGTTTAATACTTTCTTAAGATTGTTACTGGTCTATGAAACAAAGGTTGTGTATCAAATTTGACAACTTCGGGCACTTATTGAGGGTGATTTACGATCATATACATTTGCACTACGGCACACCTATAAAAAAAAACTATTTTTGTTTATTTTTTTTAGTTTACAGAAAACAAAAGTAGACGGTAAGCCATAACAAAATAAAATATTACATAAACAATATTCACTTTTTTAAAAAGCAGTTGTTTATATTTACTCAAATACTAATAGCTACAAAAATTAAATTTACAAACAAATTAAATTAATTTGAACAACTAATTCTAGTCTCTAAATTGTTGTGATAAAAATATTCTAAAACTAAATAATAATAGTACAAAATTCTAAACTAAATAATATCCAATTTTTTGATACATGATTGCAATCTTTAACGTTTTTTATATATGCAAATGTTAAAGTATTTCATTGTGCATTTGGTTTTTAACTTTTTAATATTCTTTAGTATCAATTAAATATCTAAAAACAGTTGAACAGAGATAAGTGTGGTAACCAAACAGAAAACCACTATGGTTCGGTTGTGTATACCAAACAATTTATTGTTAATTCAAGATTTTGATACTGAGAAGGTTATTTTAAATATACCTACTAATACTATCAAATCATTATTGCTTATAAATCAGGTAAAGGTAAATGTTGTTTACGAGCAATTGAGCATGTATTGTTTCGTTGTTTTTATGGCCTACTGTATATTTAAATTTTTTATACACTAATAAATTACTCTTTTAAAAAAAGCAATAAATATGAAATTTAAAGAGATTAAACCAATCATGATTGTCAACACAATTTTTGCGTTATAACTTTAAAACTGGTAAAAAAATTGCATTGATGTTGTTGGCTTTGGCATAAAAATACATAAAAACCTTTATTATAAAGGAGATTACAACTAAAGGGTATACTAGCGTGACACTAGATGCCGTGGCATTAAAAGTCGTCGTCTGAACAGCCTGTCGCGATGCCACGATGGCATGACGCTAGTGCCGCGATGTCGCGACACCGATATTGACAGTGCGGCATTTGACGTAATCCTACCATACTTTTATATTTTGACAACGGACAAATAATATACATTTGTTTGTCATCGATTTTCAATTTATCATGTCCTCAAGAGATGTCCCCACGATTTTAGAGCATTATCAACAATAACCTTGTTTATCGGACAAATCTGTTCCCAAATATAGCGACTTTAGAATAATTAGTTGCTCTACATTCTACAACATTCGTTGCTGCAGTTACAAGAGCGACCATTTTTATTTTTATGTGGCGACGCTCAAATATATCATTTTACGTGTGAACACCCAGCGCCGCGACACCGAAAGTCAAGAGATGTCGTGACATTTGATGTCGCGACGCTAGTATCACCATCAATATTAAAATTATCAAAAAAATGCAATTTCAAAAATAACTCAAAAATCAAAAATAATAAGAAATGTTTGTATTTAAATCAGAATATCCCTTGACAAACTGCACATTTTTGGTAATTTCACCGTTATTTAATCTTTAATAAGAAGCGAAATACTCATGTAATGACACACTGAATTTTGGACCACCCTATAGACTATAGAGTATAGAGGCTTACAAGTCTGTGTTTGCGTCGTCCGTAGTCGTTATTGTACAAGCGCTCATTATCAACTTGGCAACGGAACGCAACGCGAAAGTATTTTTCGGAAATTCCGTTTGGCCCGCATCGTAACGTAGTTCCATAACTATACAAACAGAGAACAAATTGCCGTTCCGTAGACGCGTGTGTTCGTTGATGCGCGTTTATTTTTCATTATGTATAATTTTTTTCGCGTATTAACAGATTTTTTTCTTCATTCCGTTCGAAAAAATTATGTATATGGATTAACAAATTTACTTTCAAATAAAATCGAACATATGTGGGTTCTAATGTTCTTTTGTTGAAGTGACTTATCCAGTTATCAATAAATCCGATTACAACACAAATATTTTAAAAAAGCACTTAATTTTGATAGTGTGCAGTGGGCGCAAATAAATATTGTAAATTGTTTGCGATGTTGTTGCCAACGTTCTGGCCATGAGAGTGTTATTGCTGGTTGTGGGTGTAGGCAGAAATTAATGTGTTGTCTAGAGCTAAATTAAATTTTGTATTGTGTTATATTTGGCCGAACAATTGACCTACTAAGAGATCCATTATCGGTCTAGGCATAACATGGTTTCATTTTAAACAACATCTTTTCATATCAGCCCATCTCCATCGCTTTACGTTTTTTTTTTTGTAATTCGGTTTCATTTATTTCGCGTGAGCACTGAAAGTCAAGTAGCCCAGGTGCAGCGTTGACTTGATAATTTGCATATTCGACTCTCCGATAATTTTAAATTGTAGGCGACTTGTATTTTATGACCTTGAGTTAACACGGTTGGTTGAAAATAACCATAAATTCGCCGCACGAGTTAAATTGCGGTTAAACATAAGGTATTTTAAAAATATACACGTACATTTTCCTTAATTAGGGAGTCGTAACCTCTTTAAAGGAAGCAAAAATTAACTTGCATTAATGAATGTGCGGTAATCGATATTTAGGAACACCTAAACATGATTTTTTTTTTAAAGGCATCAATCCCAATTAATTTGAGACGAAGTAGACTGGATAAGCGAGCTTGCTTATTATGTTAACGGTTTGTAAGAGGCCCTAACTACAAAATATTGCCATTTTTTACATAAGAAGCTACTTTTATTACATAATTACACAGTCAAAACACGACTCAAAATAATAATTTTAATGCAGCTTGTTATTTATTATACAATTTCACGTCAGAGTTGCATACTCATTTTTTGTTTTTCATGGCCATAGTTATATTTTTAGTAACAAATTATTAAAATTGTAATAGCTTTGTCGGTGTTAAAAAAAAAACATGTTGAATATAGTGACAAAATAAAATTTCACTTCACATGAAAAACCTTTGCGAACACATTGCTCAAGCTACTGGTTTAATTTAAAAACAAATAAAACAATGAACAATTGACGATTATCTACGTCAGTTATAACTAAACCGCTACAATATGTTACTAAACAATTATTACTTTGATTAAGAGCAGGCCCGATATTTCATATTTTTAAGTTTTATTACAGTAGGTTTTATGCTATTTGACCGGCTTTTTAATAATACTTTGTTTAGAGTTTAGACATACAGGATGTTCACCCAGTGCAGATTTCTCGCATTTCTCCATTATTATGTACCACGGTAAAAAATTACACAAAAATTTGTTTTAGATCAATAATTTTATAACCTAAAGTTATTTCAACCTACACCGACTGTTTTTACGTACTATTACGTCAGTTTTTTTTTACGTATAATTGATTTTTACATCCCAAATTATCTAATTATATTTAAAAAATGTATAGGTAGCTTTTTTTAGAAAAATTAACCGATTTCGAGTTTGGTTAATGCGTTTTTCATTTACAATGCCAAACCTAAAAAAACATTTTTACAACAAAGTAATAAATTCTTATAGTGACCGCTAATTATTCTATTTTTTTTTTAAAGTACGTATGGTGTTTGTGTACCTTGATCAATTTTACTAAAAAAATAAGTCGTTTGATAATTTTTTTAATTATGTAAGCGATTAATTTGTTAATATAAATAAGCTTTCGTAGGATTTCTTGTCAAAATGCAATACCAGTTTCAAGACTAATCTTTTAATCAGCTGCAGGCTTATTTGATTTATGTATTAATCTTTTTTTTTTAAATAATGCATGAGTGGCCTTGAAAATTAACCATTTTGGCCAGATCACTGTTCCAATAATTGATTTTCAGTTAAAATGAAATGAGAGGGAAAAGACAGGGTAACACATTTGTCGCCATTGGGTCCGTGTGGCTTTTTTTTAAGACAGAAAACTGGACCAATCGGATAACATGGGTTGACATACAAGAGAGAGAGAGAGCAGAGGAGAATGATAGCGTACAGCGTATGATTCCGAGTTATAGTTCAATATCGGAGTTTTCTAAGAAATTGTTTATCTTTATGATGGCTTCCTTACATGGTGCCGCCAAAATGTTTTCCAATGAAGTTCTTCTGTTTGTCAAAAAGTATTTAAGCGTTTTTCTTTGGTTTTCGTATATCTTGCAGACTTCGAAAATATGGAGTACCTATGTCCGCAATCGATATTATGTATTATCACAATCGCAGAGAGGGTGGGTCTGCAAATGGATTTTATGTAAATGTGCTGGAAACTTTCCATGGTTAAATCGGATTCGGCAAATTTGAACTGAGAATTTTTTTCAGGGTTATATCTCTGAACCAGGGGGTTTGTGCGACATGTTTCTGGTATTTCGCATTAGAGGCACCTTAGTTTTTATTAGTTGTTTGATATTCTTGATCCCATAGGTTGAAGGCTTTTTTTTATTATGGAAACACAAATCGTCTTTCCTGATTTTTGACACCAGTTCGCCCTGAATGACAGCTTCTTTAGCAAGATTATCCGCTTTTTCATAGCCTGGTATCGCAGCGTGGCCTGGGACCCACAGGATTTCTACCGATTCTTTAGTCTTTTGGTGTTCGTCGATTAGTTTTATCAGCCTCATTAATGAGTTTTCTGATTCCCATTTTTTATGATTTTGAAGTGTTTTGAGGACTGATAATGTCCGATGCTATGAGAATCCTGGGGTCATTTACTTTTAGGCTATATTCGAGGACCTTGGTAATGGCAGTTTGTTTCTGCCATGAAATGTAGGTACTGCACCGATCTAGTAGTTTATATTTACCTATTGAGTTATATTTGGTACAAAAGAAACTGCACCCAGTTTTGCCATTGTGGTTTTTTAATCCATCTGTGTAAATTATCAGATGGTTTCTCTATCTGCAGTGAATCATTTCCAAAAATTGTTGTTTTATTTCAAACATATAGATAGAGATATGCACTATGGTTTCTATTAGGCTTAGGTGATACGGGAAGCAAAACAATGGTGGTTTGTCATTGCTCTTATGTAGTAATCTATTAATAAATAAGACCACAACTGTACGTGAGTCTTGTCACTGCTATTCTCCATTTTGACAAGAATTCCTTCGAGAAAAAAATGTGATCTTTAATTAAGCTTATTTACATTAACAAATATGTATATCACAAAAATGTCATCAGTTTTTAATAACATTCAGAAAGTTTTATTTTGACAACTAATATTTTTTTGATTTATTGCTGTTTTATCAATAATAGTTTGGTAAAAAATGCGTTACTTAATGCAATCAACTAGCAGGCCTTGTAAAGTTACAAAAAATTACTCGACGTATTTAATTCAATACCAAATCCACTTTTAATCTCTATAGTTTCAACGTTTATGAAATTAATGAATTAAATAATAAAATTTAGAAGAAAAACAAATAACTACAAAAGGTTAATTTTCGTACCAAACCACCTAACATTTTTAATAATGTAATTAAGAATTCAAAAAAACATCAATATACAGGGTGTTCTATTTAAATAATTAAGTAACAAAGTTAGGTGTTGATATGCAGAAACAAAAATTAGGTATAAATAATTTTCGGTGCTGTAGTAAAAGACCTTAAACATTTGGTAAAAATTAAAAAAGTTATTGATATGCCTATAATAGTTCTAAATATAAAATTATTTCAGTTATTGGTAACACATTAGGTATATTTTATGAAATTATGAATTCGCGTTGGTGTACGGTTTTCTTGGAATGGACATATTTCGTTTATGTTTTTACGTCATCTGTTTTCTTAAACAACGATAATTAAATTAATTGCATTTTTTTTGTAATGGAATTTAATCAAAAACGTTGTTAATAATAGATTTACAGTCATGTTAATAGTTACCGTTTGACACGACATATTTCAAGAGATAATCATGTATGAAGTCGTTAAATTTGAATCATAATTGATAGACATATTATAGCTACTGACATTAATTTGATAATTAGGCGCTTTAATAACCCATTAAATTAAATGGTAAGCTTTTATCGCACAATTGTGTTAAGAGCAGCAACGTAACTTGTTTCCCATAACTTACTAAACCTACAAAGTAAATATTCGTGCAGTGTAACTTTCCTTGTTTATTAAAGGTATGTAGAAAAAAATATCTGTGATGAATATTTTGAAAACGATTAAATACCGAGTAGTTTATAACTGTGACCAAAACTTTGCAGAAACATAATACTTGTAAATAGGTACGTAGTATTAAAAGTGTTCACTGTTAAAATATTAATTTATTAAGAAAGTTGATTTTTAAATTTTTTTTAAACGGAGAAAAATTTTAAAAACCAGATTTTGGTTAGCAAATATATCTAAAAATTATTGTAAGATATACCTACCCACCTACAGCGTGTTTAAAATTCGAGTTTAAGCATGGGGATATCGCTTATTATAATAACCAGAGTACCTATATGTTTAAATTTGGCAAAGGCTAAACCCGAAGAGCAATTGGAGTTACCTCAAACGGTATCCGAAAAAAAGAGGAAAAACCGGATAATACGGTATTTAAAAATCTTCTACAACTCCTTTGGATTATAAAATCTCTTAAATGTGTAACAACATTACCTAAGCAGCTTTTTAAGCCGAATCGAATAGTGATCAAAAAGTATTCTCAGCTCGATTTGGTTTTATATTTTCTGGTACCTAAACAACTTCATTTTTTCGTTCAGGCGCAATTTTTGCCATTTATATCATCAAACAGATTTTATTTTTTTAAATTCGATGATGTATCACATGTGATATTTTACTTCTACATTCATTGTCAAAGTTGAAATAATGCGTTTTGGACAAGAACCATTATAAAACAGGCAGGCCGGTCGTTGTAGTTTATGTCGTTACCATGACAACTAACTAAACAAAAAAATTGAAAGCCTATTATGTACTTGTCATCATAAGAAATTGTTTGAAATCAAATGCCAACATTTAATTGCAAGTTATTAATAACAAAACAGTTATATTTTTATAAGTGAAGCTTTTAAAACAACGAAATTTTTCCAGTTATGCTTTATATGGTTTAGAAGTTTAGATCATCAGCAATTAGAAAAAGTTCTATACATTTTCTCTTTAATGTGTTATACTACGTAGCTTAGCGTGGTCCTTAAAAGCTTTTTAAGGATTATGGCCTATGGGTCATCCGCTAGTTTTGTTAGATGTACCTACTAACATATCCTCGCAAAAATTCCAGGTCATTTGACCACTCTTTTAAGATCGTTAAAGTGGTTTGAAACAAAAAAATTAAGTGTAATAACATGTTAACTGTTTTTTTCTAAACTATTTGAACACGTTCACAATATATAACATTTTCACAATGACAAATTAAGTTGTTTAACAATTTCTACACTTTTGTGAGGCACTCAAAGTTGTTCAAAAAGACTAGAGAAAACAGTTAACTATAGGTAGAACAAAATTTGGGGGTGACCCATAAACCTTTTAAATAGGTTATGATTAATAAGGACCACCACTTATAGAGATTACAATCAGGGATTAGGAGTCGGAGCTTTTTTAAGGAGTCAGGAGTCGGACTCGGGATTCGGAAAAACTGTCGACTCCCAACTCATTTTTGATTTAGTTTTTTTGGGGATAAGAAGAGAATAAACAATTTTAAATAAAAACAAAATACCGATGTTGATCGATTCATTTTTAAACGAAAACGGGAACGATTAAAGTAACACAACGCGGGTCGGATACAAACCCGTGTTATATGATAACCGCGGGTATAACCGAATTGTTAAAATTTGGATATTTTTATTTAAAAAAAACTTAATCTGCTACATTTTCTTTACTTTTTAGTAAAAATACGGAAATAAACTTTGTTCACCATTATAAAATACACTTGGGAACGCAAAAAAGACAGTTTTTACTGTAGTAAATATATATCTACTAATTACGTTTTTTTAATAAAAGGAGTCGGGAGTTGGAGTCGGTTTTAAAAAATACCGACTCGGGAGTCGGAAGTCGGTTATTTTTCTGCCGACTCTCCATCCCCATCCCATAATTCAGATGAATTAAAAGAATAATCCTAAATTAACAGCTTTTTTTACTAAAAAATGTCACTATAAGTTTGCTGTTTTTTGTAAAAAATAACTTAACAAAACACCATAAATGAAAAAGGAACAATTTCCAAAAAGATGCAGTAAAATTCTGATTGAGCAAAAGCAAGTCTTATAAATACGATATTTGTATGTTCTGTCATGGTCAACACCTTTTGTGTATGACTGTGAAAATGACTTGAAGTTTTGAATTGAAAGCATTATACGGTTACTGTTTACAGAAGGTCAGCAATGTATAGCAGCGTTGGTAACGCAATGTCATTAATCTTAGTGTTGGTTAGGGTAGGTCAAGCTTCACATTGCGCTTTGTCATGCCATGCACTCACTACCTATTTGTATTCTATTACAGGTTAAAAATTTAGAGCAATTCTTGTGCAGGTCAAGAAAAGAAACTGTAATATGTCTCGTCCATATAAGAATGTTTGAACCGTGACAATAAAGTTGGGGAAAAAGTTTTACTGTGGCATTAAATTACATTCACATACATTGATATACGCAATCCCTGTATAACACGATTTCGCTATAACACGGTTAGAAAATAGCGGCATATTTAATTAAATCTAGTTGCTTTATTATAGGAATCTAACTGCATTTTTATACGAGGATTAATTATACTTAGTTACGAGTTATTTGGACCAATTACATGACCAATTAATATACCACAATCAAACTGATTTTAATTTTTTAATTGTACTTTTAAATCATTTGGTTTTGTTTAGCCATAATTAAAATCCAAAACAACAACTTGAATATTGGTTGCCGAAGTCATTATTTTTAAAATCAGTTTAGAGCGTTGTGAAATTTTATTGCTTTCAATTATAGATAGGGAATGATTGACAATTTAACGTTTTTGCGATATAATGTCAAGTTAATCAACTTGTAAAATTTTTAAAATTTCATTATTTCTCGATTCATTGTTTTCAACTAATCGAAACTCTTCGAAATAATCTATAATAAAAGGTCATAGCATTTTTATCTAAATCACGTTGTTTAAATAATTATTTGCAAAAGTTTGTTTCGCAAAAATAATACACGTTGACTTCAATTTATTGAACGATTTTTTAACTAAAAATTATTCAATTTTGTGTTGCTTTAATAATGAGATTATACAGGGTGAGTCACGACGGACGCCACGGAGTTTTATGGCGAAACGGTATATATTTTCAAACTTTTGTCGCTGTTAGATTATGTGAGTCAATAAGGAATCCAAATATGTAAAAATATACACGGTATTCTATAAGAAAAAGTACAACTTTGATATGCCACTGTTTTTTGGAGCACCCTGTATATTTGAAATTATTTTTAAAATGTAGCCCTTACTGACTTACGTAATCTAACAGCGACAGAAGTTTGAAAATATATACCGTTTCGCCATAAAACTCCGTGGCGTCCGTCGTGACTCACCCTGTATATGTCGTAGGCATACAGTTAAATCCGGTTTTTTTTTTAAATGCCTAGGCATTTTGTAAAAAGTCAAGACGAGCAAATTATGCCTTTATCTTAACCTCATACGTTTGTTTTTATACAAAAATAGCTTTAACCATTATTCAACCTGACCCTCATTCATTTGGTCAGTAATAGAGGGTCAGGTTAAAGGTTGTTTAAAGTTTTTTTTTTAATGAATTACAAAAATGAAGCTATAAGGTTTGTTAACATTAAAAACAATTGTGCCGGCATTTTATTGTTTGCCTAGTCAAAACACGATATGCTCGTTTTGCCGACTTTTTATAAAATGCCTGAGCAATTTATAAAATTCCGGATTTTATATTATGTCTACGATACTTATATACAAGACATATTCGAAAAGTACCAAAAACAAAAATTAAAATTAGTTTAGTAAAATATTATTTTTTTATTAGATTTGCTATACATTAAACTACTTATCTACTTTTATTACTGCATCTGAAAAAGTTCCTTACGTTTGTTTAAAAAATTATGACGTCTAACGCGTTATGCACTATCTAAAGCAGCGGTTTCCAAACTTTATGATGTTACGCCCCCCTTAAAAAAAATCTAATTTTGGCGCCTCCCTTTATTCCATAAAAGAATGCATGAAAAATGGTAAAAAATGTATCAAAACAAAAAAAAAACAGAACAAAAACGTCAGTGACAGAATAATAACAACTTTTACTATACATGTCATTTCTGTAAAACTTTTCGCGCCTCCTTTTGCACTAGTCCGCGCCTCCCCAGGGAGGCGCGCCTCCCAGTTTGGAAATCGCTGATCTAAAGAAAGAAGTCGTTTAAGATATAGCCAATCTAATAATAATTGTTTTTAAAAATAAATTTTCAGTCAGAAAGAGCCCACCGGTACTTACTTTCCGATTATGCCTCGTATAAGCATGATTTTCATATCGTACGAAGTTGCAATTATTATAAGTATTTCTTAAAATAAACTGAATACTTTACCATAAATAGCTCATCAATATTTCACTAAAACACTAACCTAAAAATATAAGAAATAATTATTTTATAAATACATTTGACACATTAGATGATTTCAGTACTCCTGTATTTTTGTAAAGATGTAAAGTTAAAATACATTAAATGCATTTTAAAATTAAAACAGTCTAACAAAAAAAAGTCAACAATGACAGATGAACACTTAATAACTTGACTGTTTGTGTTTTAAACATACTTTAAGTTAAAAACTTTCGTTGAACTGAAAAAAGTACAATAAGATATCCAAATTAACTTCGTAAATTTAGTGTGCAGTAAAACAGAAGCAAACGCATTTGAATTACAGAAGTTTTGCATAATATAGCAATTTCGAAGAAAGTTTGTGCAGCGCTTGAAAACTTAAAATTTTAATATATTTTGAGTTTATGGCGTGGAAGTTTAATTCTGCAGTGTCCATAAATTTGTAGCTAAAAAATATAGAAGCCAAAATACACACACTACAATTAATAACCCAGAAATATAAGATATAAGATAAAATAGCACAACATTAATTCTCATGAAATACAAGCAAAACAAGGGTTTTAATACATCCATTTACAATTAATTTGCAAAAATGAAATAAAGTCATTAAAAACCGATTTGCTTCTATAGAGATAGTTGTAAAATAAAACATTGATTATGAATTGGGTATAGAACCGACACCAGCACGTACAGTCGAATGGATAGTATGATAAAATATTTATATATGTATGTGCGAGGCTTATTCAAAGATTAAGTACCATTTGGCTATCTATTAAAAAAAGCCATGAATATATTTAAGAAGTTATGATTTTTATTGGATTCTCCATGTCCTAAACATACTCCGTATTACTCGCAGATTTGCGGATGATAAATCACGTTATTATTTATAATCAATAGTTACAATGTTGATATAAATGTTTGAAAAACGAAAGTATTGGCAAGATGTGCATTAGCATAACTGGTTATTGTCTTTTTGCGATTCCGCAGCTACACCTAAACAACCATAAATTTCACTTTAAAATTTCCATAAATTTTATTTCTGCGAATTTGCAGTGCGTGGCACAACCTTGAAATTTTTATATTAAAATGAATGGCACATTTTCTAATTCTTGAAAAACTGGACTTGAGCTTATATTGAGTGAAATATAAACTCACCTACACAACTTACAACATGTAGTTTAATCTGCGAATTAAACGAAAATGCAGCCAAATATATTTTATTTGCTTATTAGGAAAAAATAAAAGAATCTTACTCTAAACAAACCACAACAATTAATAAGCTTAAAAAATGATTATGTAGAAACAGAAAACATGAACGAAAAATTTAATAGGACAAGACAATTCAAAAAATGCAGCCTTTTTATTAATTAAGAGTTTGGGTACAAAAAAAAGTCTACTTTACAGCAAAAGATGAGTCCAGTTTTTTTCGTGAGGCGATAATTAAAACTTTATACATATTAATTGTCATTTGGTTCGTTTACATTAACGTTCGTTCTATAATATAATTTTAAATTCGTAGAAAAAATAGCATTTACGACTCGAGATGAAAGCAGTTTTTTTCGTGAGGTGAGATTTATTCTTGTTGTAAAATATACTATTATCAAAGTAAGTGATCAATTATGAATGGTTAAACGGTTATTATTGTTTATTAATAATTAATATCGCTCAACCACACGCGTTGACGATAAGATATAATTTTATGAACACCACATTTAGCTGTGAAATTTTAATTGGTCACTGTTTTACCACGTAACTTTATTGTATAATGCTCTCTGTTGTTGTTTTAAATTACATATTAGTGAGAGACTGCCAACAACAGTAATTTAGTTAATGTACATATATTTTGTGTAGACTAGTGAATAATTCATACTGTGAAGGG
The DNA here is from genome assembly GCA_947652605.1 of Elmis aenea. Taxonomy (NCBI): domain Eukaryota; kingdom Metazoa; phylum Arthropoda; class Insecta; order Coleoptera; family Elmidae; genus Elmis; species Elmis aenea. Next base: position 17,968,307 of record OX393576.1, read on the forward strand.
ACATGCAGTCAAAAAAACAACTGATTTGGTTGAATTTTATTTGATTTTTTTTTGTGTGGCAAAAAATTATAATCAACCTATTTTTAGTTTAAATAAACTCCGTATTAATTTGACGATCTTTTGTACAGAAACAAATTAAGCAATTTAATTATTTTCAGATTATTCCTCGAAAATTGTGGTGGCTGATTGCATTTAGCAACCTGAAGCTGCAGAACGAAAAAAAAAACTACAGCCAAAACTGGTTTGGAACAGCCCAATGTGTCGACCTCTAAGGAATTCAAGTGATGTCAACCTGACCAAGTTTTAACCACTCCAAACAAAAATCGATTGGAATTTTATTGACGAATCGAAGAAAAACGTTTTTATTGTTAATTAGCTGGCAACAACAGTGTTTATCCCGTATGTATTAAGTCGTTAACACATTTGTTTACTCACTCAGAAATAGCCATTAACAGACTTTAAATAAAGAGTTGTTGAAGTATATCGCTGTAACGAACAAGATGTTAGTTTTTGCGTACAAGTCTATAATGTGCGTCTGCAAGAAAGAAATTGCAGCATCTCGAGAAGAATGGTTTAATTACCCCGTGTCTTTAGGGTGTTATGTTACAGTAGTTGGCTCGTGCATTACGTTAAGCGTTGTATATGAGCTACAATTAATTAAAAAGTTACTTTAAACTTTTAACACCTTCCCTCCGAACACAAAACACACATAAATCGCAATGATTTTAGCACAGTAAGCGCAATTTTTTGCATTTGTACGGAAAATCCAAGTTTAAATTTTTAATTAATGTTGTGGTAATGGAAAAGTTTAATTAACTAGTAAATATATACATGCGGTTACAGATACAAGGTCGGTTAAATGTGACAAAAGTTACCTATACATACAGGGCGTGTCACATAGATTTATTGGGATCTCGTAAATGGTACAAGATTCAAATTCGCTTAAATTAGACAAAATGCTCCTATATTAAATAACAATCCAGCGATGCTATAATTTTTTTGAAATCCACAGCACGCTAGATACCGACGAAAAACTAAAATTTGCAATTTATTAAACCTTAAATATCTCGAAAAAGTAACAATAAAAATCTTAAATCGCTAAAATCTAGTGTCATAAATATGAATGAATAAATTTTATACCGGGTGTAAACAAAGTGTGGTACCCCCACTTTTTTGTTTAGTTTTGATTTTAGATTAATGAAATATGATATGTGAAAAAAACCGTTTTTTTTTAAATACATGCACACAATTGTTTCACTTCCGGTTTCGCTGGAAATGACCCCAACTTTGTTATTTTAAATGGAACACCCTGTATATTTTTACGTTTTTGGAAAGAAGAAGCGGTTTTGGATACAACTGCACTATTTTGAATAATTTTTATAACCTCAAATTATTTTTGAACCAAAATGTAACTTTTGTATTAAGTTTTAATTTAATAACTGTAATGTAACACGTAAACAAGCCTTTGTTTGTTTTCACGGCGATCTTCCGTGGCACCTTTGTTTTTGTTTTGAATGATTGGTTTTGTTGCAGTTATGCACAGTCTACTGCGATTAACAGGATCTCTTAATAAATCTTTACAATAATTTGAAGCTTTTGAAGCAGACTCTTCATAAAAATAATAAAGTTATTGGTATCGATGGATTCGTTAGAAGATGCTCCATTTAAATAACCGCTTGTACCACCATAGTTCCAATTTAAAAAAATTGACTTTTTGTCAAAAAAGCTGATTCCGCGACCCTTAAAGCCGATTAAAGTAACCTAAAGGTGAATTAAAATTTACAAAAACGTTTTTTGGACAATTCTGGATATAACAAAATTCAATTTATGCAGGTCACGGCATAAAATTATTTGAGGTTATAAAAATTAACCAAAATAGTGCTGTTGTTTCCAAAATCGCTTACTCTTTCCAAAAATGTAAAAATATACAGAGTGTTCCATTTAAAATAACAAAGTTGGGGTCATTCCCGGCTAAACCGGAAGTGAAACAATTATGTGCGTGAACTTAAAAAACCAGGTTTTGTGCACATATTAAATGTCTAAAATTTCATTTATCTAAAAAAATCTAAAAAAGGGGGTGTACCGCAGTTCATTTACACCCGGTATATTATAGTCTTATTTATTAAATTATTGTAAAAAAAAATTAAAACTTATTTGTAATTCTTAAAATAAGGACACTTTTGTGTTGTAAATATTTCTAAAATCGTTAAAATCTAGTATATTGCATTTTTAAAATTTTTTTTATCCTAAAATTAGTTTTAGGTAACGTTCCAACTTTTATCGGAAGAAATAATCCTGAGAAAACGATAATAAAAAACTTTTTTATTTGTGCAGACTCTTCGAATGACGCTGTACTTTATTCAAATCAAATATTTAAAAAAAATTCAATTAATAATAAGAAATGAGAGTGATAGATTTGCAGATATGTTTTATTGGTTACGATTTACGAAATATAAATACATCTTAGAGCTTTAAGATTATATTGTATTGCTTAAATTTGTAACAATCATTATTCGCCCAATATTTTTGGAGGTTTTAAAAATTATTTTGTACTATGACAAACAAGTTTTTCGGCAATAATTACCAATAAAAACTTTTACTGTTTATTACTCATTTAAAAACACCTATTTTATAGGCATTGTGTTAAGTACAAAACTAAATAGTTTCTCAGATTATTTCACTTAAATTTTATTGCAGAACTTTTATTTATTTATTCTTAGAGACAAAACCCATTTAATCGAAACAATAAAATCTTTTTTAAAATTACAAGCAAATATTGTATCTATTTAATAAAAATAGTTTATTTACTATACAATAACGTTATTGAATACTGCTACAAATTATTTTTAAACACGTTTTTTTTTATCAAAATATTTCATTTTGCAGGTTTTTTTTTTCCAGTGAGTGTTTTTTAAGTGCTACATAGATAGGGTAACTTTGTCCCAATTAACCGACCTTGTATTTTTATGTCGCTCACAGTAAACTTCGAATCTCGGACACACTATTTAAATATTCGTGATTTCATCTGTAATTTTGTAAACGTTGGTATAACAAAGATAAATAACAAGCTTTTTAAAAGTCAATTTTGATAAATTTGGCGTTCTTGTCCGTGATAAAACAAATTGTTTGAGCAGCTATTTGTTCATTTTGTGTCCCACAAAAGCACTTTTGTATTCATTGTTGCATTCTAAGAATGTGGAAGAGAGTCGGCGCACATGTTGGAGGATGTATTCGATTACGTCACTTCACCTCGAAAAAAAGGAAATTGCGATGAAGTGACTGTATTCGAAACTGGTTTAAATGGTTGGTTATAGAGAGCCGGACTGGCGTGGACTCCCGCCAACTAGGTCGAAATGAAGTAGAAACAATAAAAGGGTTATCAATTATATTTCGATTGCTATTTTTATATGTCGCTTTTGCTGTGTTGTTATTTGCACTGAGAGAAACATTAATTTTTATGGAGCCTTACGAACCTAAAATATATTCGCTAGCGAACTAATTTCGTAATAACGAGTTTTTCAATATAAAAATGTATATTGTTAAAGAGTAAAACAGTAAATAATAATAAACTTGTTTGGTGACTAACATAAACATTTACATTAACATCACTAAAAAGTAATACTCGCTCAAAACATAAAACGTAGTAGCATGGCATTAAAAATTTATATTGATTATGGAGAACATAAATCTAAGATTATCAAAACAACAATGTGCATATACTGAAAAATTTTGCAGTTTTATAAATAAGTACTATTACGATTGCCTTTTTTTAGAGATAAACAGGGTGGTCTACATAGAAGGGTCACTATTGGGAATTCGTAAACGGTAAGAGCTACAAAGAAGTTTAAATTAGACAAGTTGTGCCCCTTTCTGAAACCTATTCGGTTATGCTTTTGTATTTAAAAAGTTCCATGGCACGCTAGATTATGAACAAAAATCAAAATGGACTTCTTCTTAAATTGTTAATTATTCAGTTATACGTAATGATACAAACAAATTTTTGGGGAAAAATTTGTAGATTTTTTTACGCACTGTAAAATGAAAACATGTATTTGTTCCAATATTGTTTAAGTTCTAAAATAAATTAAAAACTTGCGTTTTTTTAAATGGAAATCATGATTGGCTCATCAAAAATCTTTTTTTTTCTCTTTTCGATAATATTACATTTAATCTATTTCTTTTAATGTTGATGCTCAAAACAAAACAAAATATTTAAAAGTCCCTATGAAGCTATAGGGTGCCATGAATTTAAACAATATTGAAACAAATGATTGTTTTTATTTTAAAGTTTGTTAAAAAATCTACAACTTTTTCTTCGAAAATATTGTTGTACCATCAAGTATAACCGAGTTATTAACGAATTAAGAAAATATGCCCATTTTGATTTGTGTTTATTATCTAGCGTACCATGGAACTTTTTTTAAACATTAATGCATCACTGAATAGATCTGTGGAAGGGAAATAATTTGTCTAATTTAAACTAGCTCTTACCGTTTACGAGATACTAATAGTGGCTCTTCTATGTGGACCATCCTGTATATCTAATTGCATATGTCGATTAGAAAATGTATTACTTTGTAAGGTGTTAACCACATTCCCATCTAATGTGTACAGATGCACCCCATTGTGGGGTAAAGTTTATTAAACTATTTTTAATGATCTCGAGTGGGGTGACAAATTGTCCAAATTAAACCAAAAACAAAGGAGTAACGGTACAGGTTTAAAAAAATTACACGCTTTTGTGAAGGCAAATAAGTATTGCCCAAAGTTTTAAACGCTTTATCAAAAATGAAACAACAAACATGTAACTGGTAAGATAATTTTCTTGTTCAAAGCCCGCTTTAAAATAGGTATATATTTTTATGAATAATATTATAATCAACTTAAAATAAACTTTGTGAAAAAAATACTTTTTCTGCGTCCGTCCAGAAAATCAGTTGTTTCCGATCAATTTTTAGGCTGGAAATACATCTTTACTGATCTAGGGCAGAAAGTAACTTGTTGCCAAAGTAATAACAACTCTTTACCGGCCTGGGCCTGACAGTAGCTGGTTGCCATAGTGATGAGTTGTTTTGTTGATTTTCGCTGTCAAACAAACGTCGTTATACCACCAAGCGAGTTTTCACCTGTGGTTTGTTAAGTTGTTGTTTAATTATGGATGGTGACGATAGTGACTTTGGTGTCAGTGGCGGACGCAGAAAAAATGTTGTACGTAACATACCCGTAAAGTGTCTTTACTGGACTTTCGGGACTCGCCTTCGGCTCGTCCAAAAACTGTCACTCGTCCAGTAAAGTACCACTTTCCGGTCTTGTTACGTAAGTATCTGTTACGTTATGAAAAAAAAATCAATTGATGCTATAATTTGTTGTATAAAATCCACATAAAATAGGAACACTAAAAAGTGATACTTTTGCAAATATTAAACTTAAATTAAACTAAATGAAGTTAACGCAAAAAAGAAATATTTTGTTAAGATTTTAACAAGTAATTGGCCTTAAAATGATAACACAAGGATCTCAAGTCAAATTTCGCCAAAAATCTCCATTTTATGTAAGGTGTGGGGAACTCCAAATTGAGAAATAATTTAAATTCTATTTGACGCGTTAACCCTTTTAAAATTTAATGGAGCTAATGAGTGAAAGGTAGATGAGAGGATTTGAGGAAGAAATTCTTATTTTTTATGTACTTTGAAAAACCCACATCACCAGTTACGAGTTTAGTAAAATCTGATCACAAGACCAGTATTTTTAAATGTATGTGTATTTCTTTCATAGATTTAAACTCGCGTATTCCCAATATAAAAAATAATAATGGTGATAAGATATTGTTACTTAAAAAAAAAATAAAGTGCATGTACCCGAAAAGTATATTATCGATTTGCTTTTGGTTATCAAGCAATAATTGAAGTTTATAGTAGTTTATAGGCGTTTGGGGAAAAATAATACAAGTTTTTTCGCTCAAAATTTAACTCCAACTTTAACCAAAAACCGTGTAAAAAATAAAACAAATCAATTTAACCCAACTGTTTTCTAAACATTTATCAGGGTGTAATTCGAATATGGAAATAAATAAATAGCTCCGAAAATTAACTATTGTTAACTATTTTGTTATACCTATACCTATATTTTAAACAGATTGCCTAAAACAACGGGAAACAATATAAAAATTTAAATTCGTAATGTAATAACAAAAAACTAATGTCTTTTTAATTCATATCTATATATTAACACACCCGATTTGGATTTATTGATTTAGGACAAAAATAAACGTGAATTAAGTGGTGCTATCAATTTTAAAATTTTTCAGGAGCGAAACCTTTTATTATCGTAAACACGCTCTTTATTATATGAGCAACTTCCGCCCACGCCCCGTTATGTTGTAATTAATAGATTGTGACCTACATCCTACACATCGATTTTTTTTTATTAAAACGAAAAAACTAATCCTCTTCGCATCCCCTTCTCGGCAAAAACAATTTGAAAACGAAATTAATTTTGCGAATTATTTTCCGTCATCTCTTATTACTGGATTTTCATTTATGTTTACGATTTCATTTACAGCACAAAGGCTGGTAACCCTTGACTCTAGTTGACTTATACTTGCGCAATTTGTAACCATTTTATTAATAAGATATTCTCCATTCAAGAAATACAATGAGAGAGTAATTTTTAATCAAATTTTACTCTGTTAAACCGGAAATGCCATCTTCGTTCATTTTACCAACATATTTATATTTCTATACCATTATTAAACTGATTAGAAATAGTTTATTTTGTAATACTACTGACAAATAAAATTCAAATTCAAATATAAATTTAAAAAACTCTAAAAATGTTATGCAAATATGATCGTTATTGTGACAAAATGAAATATTGCATGGAAGTGGAAGATTTAACACAATAAAATACATATAAGTGTGTAAATAAGAGTTTTAAAGAAGGTATAAATAATAGTTTGAATATAAATTTTAAAATAACAAAAATAGTATATAATCTTTTAATCAGTATAAGGGTGGAAAAATAACACCCAGTTATTTTTATGTGCACTGTATTAATGCACCCATTAATTAAAAGTTTAATTAAAAATTACTGATCTTTTTTAAAACAACAATCTCCTTTGGAAATTCTAGATCATCGCATCGTCGGTGGCAGTTCGATTTGAATAATGAAATAAGAAAGCCAGTCACGAAGAGACGAGAGTCTTAAAACTTGTGAAGCAGTTCTACTAGATGCTTTTTAAAGAAAAGGTAAATGATTTTTAGTTAATAGTATATATTACACAACAAGAGCTGTAAAAAGCATAATTACGCACGAGTGGAAAAGTTATTGCATTACCACTCGAATTTGGTACTATACTTTTTCTACGATCACATAATATATACGATTTTATTGGTAATTAGGCTAATGGTAAACAAACTTGTACGTACGCTGTTAATTGTCAATTTTAACATGAGTCTACTTACAAGGGAACCTCACTTGGTGGTACTAAAGTCGGTTGATGGGACTAAGATTTTCCGAAAGAAAATCGTGAATGAAGAAGAGTACTAACTTTTTTGGCCCCGGAAACTCAAAACTTACCGTTGAAACTCAATTTTTATTTTCAAAATTGCACTAAATAGGTTCAATACCAGGTGTAAATGAACTCTGGCACACTCTCTTTTTTTCATTAGTTTTGATTTTGGATAAATAACATTTTAGACACACGATAGGTATGTGTAAAAAATCGGATTTTTTGAGCACGCAATTGTTTCACTTCCGGTTTCGCCGGAAATGACCCTAACTCTGTTATTTTAAATGGAACACCCTGTATATTTTTACATTTTTGGGAAGAGGAAGCAATTTTGTTTTGAGTACAATGGCATCATTTTGGTTAATTTTTGTAACTTCAAATAGCCAGAGTTCATTTACACTTGGTATTGCAGATTTTCTTAATTTTGGATTCTTACTTTTATAGAGAAAACTTGGATCTTGTTAATAAAACATAAACGCATTATGATTTAACAATAATTATTTATGAGTTTATGTTCACTTCAAGTACCTTTAACAGTTTAACCTATTTCGTGCAATTTTTCAAAAATAAAAATTGAGTTTTAACGGTAAGTTTTGAGTTTTCGGGGTCAAAAAAATTGGTACTCTTCGTCATTTACGATCTTCTTTCGGAAAATCTTAGTCCCATCAACCGACTTTAGTACCACCAAGTGAGGTTCCCTTGTAAGATAATTTCTAGAAAACTGTAGTTTTTGCTTACCGTGTGTAAGGTCCCTCTTACTATACATGCAGGTTGCATAGTAATAGTCATTTAACGAAGTGATCGTAGAAAAAATTATTTATATTACATACCTTATCACACAAACAATTCGATTATTTACAATCATATTTTTATTCAGATAAAATGCCTTAACTTTAATTTAAAGGATTTTTTTGTCGAAATGCCAAACCAGTTTCAAGTCTTTTGTTTATATTAATGAATCACCTAAATTAAGTCAAACCATTTAACCATCATATATTTTTTTAAAAGCTAAGAAACGATGTTTAAAATGATATAATGGCTACGTAAGACATGCATCTAAAAAATTTGGTACAAACATCTGCAAAATTATAAAAAGGAACTAAAGTGAAGTAAAATATTTATAATAATTCAAAAAGAGCTTTTAAAATAAATTTAATTTTCATGTTGCCGACTACTTAATAAGGAGTTTTAAATAAAAAAGCGATATTTTGCAGTATTTTGCCATAATTAAACCAAAAATTGGAAAGTTTAAACTTGATGATTGGTAGATGCTACATATTTTCTTAACTAAATTATCGTTAACCATGTATGAGATCTCCTACATTGCGCCCTGAATATCCTTTTGTATAATAATCCCACGAATATAATTGTCTTAGCAACATTACAGCTTATCAGTTTAGCATGATATTAGGTTTAGATTTTTTTAATTCAGTATAACGAATTTATTTTTATTTGACGAATATAGAGGAGTTTAAATTTTTCTTGTAAATATTCTGTTAATCGCAAAAAACTTATGAAGGTGTTACTTTAAAGTGAGTCGTTTGTTTTAATTTCATGCAAATCTTGTACATGCTCATCAGATTCATCTCAGTGTTATACTCCAGGAATCCCGCCGCTGGTGCTGAAACATTCCAAGCAACGCGAATCCTCAGAGGACCCTTTAGATTACAGAACTCCTAGGACTGAGATCACCGAGATCCCCACATTTCATTTAAGATATTGTCAGCATCGGTGGAGAAATTTTAGAAACGCGCAACATCCAATTGTGCGCGGGAAAACTGGGCGTGAGACGATCGATCGAGCATCAGGGGCCCGCTGAATCCCCACCCATCGCTGCATCCCGACATGTCACAACCTACTGTCACAGGCCACGGCACCGTCTCTGTCAACAAGATGCGTGATTGCTACAAGAAGTGCAACTCTGATGAATGTGTTTGCTCTATATTGTTTTCCGTTCGTATCCTCCGCACGAACAGAGCACGTGGATTGACAAGGTATGATTTAATAACTGAACCGCGGTTAGGTTACGACATTTATAAAACCGTTTAAGCATCATCCAGCCCGACTCTCGTTAAGCCAGAAACAGTTTAGGGAAACTTTACTGGCGTAGCATCGTAATTACACGAACGTTTTAATTTTTTTTAGTTGCTTAACGCAGCTTTTTATATTTCTAATATAATTCCGCGTTCCAGAGCTGGGAATAAACTAAATTTAACATGTTCTTTTTTTTATTTGCAAAGTACGAATGTTTTTGGCTGTATTTTATGGCCGTTTTATCACATGTCGGCTTTGCACAGTATAAAGTTGAGATGCTTTTAAAAGCTTTACAACACTAACGCGAAAATTTATTAGTAAATAACGAAATACGTCATAAAAGCGAAGCTTGTGGAAATAAAGACATATTTAGGTAATGAATGTTCGCTTATATTGTGTAAATTAATTTAAATCGATGCCGTTTGGAGACTTCAACGCTGTTAATGACGTTTTTTGCTACTCAAAATTTATTGTTCTGGTATAATATTTGTCAGATACAGTTTTTAGGTTGTTCAAGGCACCATCTGCTTTTTATCTAAACCTTCTTTAAGATAGGTGGGACACGATAGCGGTTGTTTTATATGCTACATAATTTTTTGTGCTCAACAAATTTCTGCCGAAATGATAGAAATAAATTAAGTCTGTAAATGATGCAAAACTTCCAAAATTTTACTTTGATTCGGTATGAATTTGGTAATTATGTGTACGATGTTAAAGTTTTTCTTATTCTGATTTTTCCAGATAAATTTTTATAGGCTGTAATATTTATATTGGCTCTGCATGTAAATTTAATTAAATTATACAGGGTGTTTCAAACCACCCGTACCAGCACTTTTATTCGAAAATGCGACGTCTGACAAAGATGGGGAAAAAAATGTTATTACAAAAGTGTAAATGTAGAACTGACTGACGCTATAGCGGTTTTCGTGATTGAACCGGAAGTGGCCAAATCTGGAAGTAACTTTAAAAACTTTAATCGAACCATCCGGTTTTTATTGCATAATTAGAAAGATATTTGATAAATAAACACTTTTTACTTGAATTTTTTTTTGATTATCAGTATAGTTTGTGATCCATTGGACCTAAATCGTAACAACATTTAAAACCCTATTCGCATGTAGGTCACGTGTTTTTTTCTGCTCGCGCGGAGACTGCTATAGGGGGGTTGACCCCCTCTTCAGTCGTTAGAGGTATAAGGATAATGGGTAGGGATGTGGATAGTCAAGGATGGGTAAGGATAGGTGGAAGTACTGCCACAGCACTTGCCTTAACCGTAGAGGAAACCACCTGAAACCTCTACAATGACAGTCGGCCCTGGGAATCGAACCCAGGACCTCCAGATTACAAGTTAGGTTGTTTTACCAACCAGCCACCAAGCTCGGTCTATTCGCATGTATAGTATATCCCATATAAGACTTCTCATATCGGCTTAAGCAGTTGGAACAACCCACGTACATACACAATCTTGGATTATAAACCTTAAATGATTTGTATGGCACAACACCTAAAATCATAATTGCATACCACATCTTTTTAATTGCTTTTCTTTGAGCATAATGACCATAATGCTGCAGTTCTAAACAAGTTCTCGCTAAAAGCTTATTACCTTATATACGCTATAATAGATTTTAAATTATAATTGTTTACAAGCAAAAACTTTTGGGAAACACTGATACAGATATTAATTTTCTTTTACCTAAGAACCCAAATTAAATCTTATTGAACCTATAATTAGGGATCAAATTTCGACTGCTTGCAATAATCTTCATGAATCCGCCTTCAATTAGATTATAACTTTCATTGGCGTAGACTGAATTGTAAACACAAATAATATTTAAAGAAAGAGACGGAGATTGTGCATTTGTTTCGTTTAGTTCTGCCTCTTCTTAATCCGCTGTGAGCAATTTTAAAAGGAATATACTATAGGTAATTGAGTTCTGGACATTCCCTTTTCTTCTTTTGGTTTTGATTTTAGATTAATGAAATTTTAGACATAGGTATGATATGTGTAAAAACCTGATTACTTGAACATATGAACACTATTGTTTTACTTCCGGTCTCGACGGAAATGACCCAAAGTTTGTTATTTCAAACACCCTGTATTTTTTACATTTTTGGAAACAGGAAGCAATTGTGAATACAACTGTACTATTTTGGTTAATGTACCACTATCATTCCGTTTAAAAACAAATGACTAGCACTCAATAAAAAAAAAACTTTTTTGGCCAAAAATTATTTAAGGTTAGAAACATTATTCAAAATAGTGCAGTTGTATTCAAAATTGCTTCCTATTTCCAAAAATGTTGAAATATACAGGGTGTTCCATTTGAAATACCAAACTTAGGGTCTTTTCCGGCGAAAGCGGAAGTGAAACAATAGTTTACATATGTTCAAATAATCAGGTTTTTTACATATATCATATGTCTAAAATTTCATTTAGTTAAATACAAAACTAAAGAAAAAAAGGGGATGTCCAGAACTCAGTTACATGCGAATAGGGTTTTTAATGTTGTTATGATTTAGGTCCAATGGATCACAAACTATACTGATAATTTTAAAAAAAAACAAGTAAAAAGTGTTTTTTTTAATAAAATATCTTTCTAGTTATGCAATAAAAACCGGATGGTAAAATTTAAGTTTTACAGTTACTTCCAGATTTGGCCACTTCCGGTTTAATTACGAAAACCGCTATAGCGTCAGCCAATTCTGCATATGCACTTTTGTCATAAACAGTTTTTCTCCATCTTTGTCAGAAGTCGCATTTTCGAATAAAAGTGCTGGTACGGGTGGTCTGAAACATCCTGTATTTTATATACAACAATAATAGCCAAATTAATACATGGTGAAGGGTGTACTGTTTTTTTTTTTTTTACAAAAACGTACCCCACTTGTTAAATAATTTAACAAAAAGCAATCTCGAATTCAAGGGTTAATAAAACTGATTTGGTTAAACCTACATCAGTTTTTTAGCACACTGCATCCCACAATCTTTTGCAACATGTTTAAAATCAGCATTGATTTTTGAAGTTTGTCGTAAAGTACTATAAAAAGGTTCCACTCGCCTAATATAAAAAAAATTATTTTCCAAACACCTGTTTAATAAAAGATCACCGTGTAATTGACCTCGATCTCTTAAAATAACAATCTACGCTTGTCCTACACAAATTTTGTCATAATGTATATAATACGGGATTTGCATAATTTGTGGAGCAGTTTGTCAATTTATTTAATTTATAATTCCATTAAGTATTTTATTATTCCTTATGAAGTTAGGCTGTGCAATTTGGATTGTAATATTTTAACATTTTTCAATGCCAAATTTTTATCAAAAACTGCTAAAATAATAATTTATGTATTAGTTGTGCTAATTAGGCAAGTCAAAGTAATTTTATAGTTAATATAGCAACATGAACATTTTTTATTTTGACAAATAGCGCAATAAAAGTATTTTTTTGCTAATTCAAATTTTCGAAATCCTTAACAAAAATTTTCTTTCACTTCAATAACTGAACTGGTCAAGAATATAAAATCTTTGGCACGCAGGCACTATACAGGGTGTATTTTTCTATTTGAAGAACTTCTCCGAAACCATTAGAGCTAGCAAGTTGGTTTAATTGGCGTGCTTAGTAAAAATCTAAATTGAAAATGTTTAAATTGTGTTCACTTTCTAAAATATCTTAAAAAACTGAAATACTTTAACTTAAAATTTTAATTCAAACTTTGTTGTTATAAATATCAGAAATTTTAAATTTGGTGTAAGTTGGTTCAAAAAAAGCCTCAATCCCATGGTGTTATTTATCTGACCCAGCTTGCTTAGTTTTTGTGAGGCCATTTTGAATTTTTGTGCTAGCTGTTTATTTGCGAATACAATGATCATCAAATTTTTAAAGAAATTACGCTTATAGAGGGTGGGTATTTCAGTTATTAAAACAGTTACACACAAAATATGGAACAATATCGATTATAATTTAAGAAAGGAATCTAATAGAGAATGACCGAGCTCGGTGGCAGGTTGGCATACAACCTAGCGAGTAGTCGGGAGGCGTGGGTTCGAATCCCGCGGCCGTCTGTCATCGTAGGGGTTTCAGGTGGTTTCCCCTACCTACTATAGGCAAATGCTGGAACAGTACTTCCACCTACCCTCTACCCTTACCCACCTAATCCTAGTTCCTTCCTCTTCCACTTCGGTGATTAGCCATAGCAGCAAAAACATGCCGAAGCAAAATAAATCAGATTTAAAAAAAAAAATAATAGAGAATGAAAAGTGATATTGCCCCATGATCTTTTGCAATTTCATTAATAACTGCAATATCCTTTTCTAAAACGCTTTAAAAATCGGAACACCCTGTATATATGTAAATATTCTTAAAATTTGATAATCAATTCATTTGCCACCAAGGGGTAGCATAAAAATCCAATATGGCGCTCATGCGACATAAAAAACTTGATTATCATATTATCTTAAAAACTAAGCCAGGCTAGGTCAATTTTAAGAACACCGATTTTAGACCTTTCTTAACATACCATTACCAAATTTATAATTTCTAATGTTGGTAATAAAACAGTTACACGTCACTCACATTTAAAGTTTTTCAGTTTATATCAGGATATTTCAGGAAAACGATATAATATGCAGATTTTTAATTCATATACTTACCGAGCATGTGAAAACACATTTTTGCTAATTTAACCATCCATTTATCTCTAATGGTATCCGTGATTCCCATTTTCGTCTTAAAAAATTTTTTGCTTGCAAGGTTTTTGTAGGGAAAATTATAATTTTATTAATACAGGCACAACACCGATCTTTTTGGCACTCTTTGTTCCAAAGTCTTACCGGATTAACCATTTTGCCGGACAAACCGTAGTTAAGTTAAAATTTTAGCAAAATAAGTCAAGGATTTTACAAAATCGCGGTATCACACCAACAAGTGCAGTTTACATAATGTAAAAAAGCTCGCCCTAGACACAACGGCATCTATGGCCGCCGAATAAACTAGTTGAGTGGCCGCGGGAATTTAAAATTTGCTCTGGTAATTTTGTCCGAACTAAAGGAAGTGCCGGACCATCAGTTGTCGGAAAATCGGTCTACTAGGTCTATTAGGGCAAGTGTGTAAGTGCACACGAATTCATTAATTGAAGTTGTTTAAATTGTCCACATCACAGATAAATTTAGTTTTATTATAGAGAATAGCGATTGCTACACTTTTTAAAGTCATTTTGTTGTTTCGTTTAATCAAATAGTCGCGTTAATTAAAATTTAATCATCAAAATTAAATATAAAAAATTTATTTAAGATTTAAAATATGTAAAACTTAGGAAAGAAACCCCAACCTTACCGACTCTGAATAAATAGTTTTTCTAAACCCGCACTTTTATCGAGTATTTGAAAACCGCAAAAATATAACGAGCGATTTCATCACAATAATTCTTTTACACAGCAAGGTTCCTAAGTAACAGAACAAAAATAATGCTGGATTTGCCTATTATAGGTTCTTGTGGACGCCACTTTCACATGAACGGGTTATGGTTTTTTCCCTGTCCTGATCCAAGCAGTAGGTATCACAATATTTTAACTGAATTCAACTCAGCTTTTTCGAGTTTTCCAATCTAATTTCAAAGTAATGATATCATTTGAGTAATGTTTGTGGGATTCACGGTTTGTCTGTTAAACCAGAACGATAAATGACACGCTGCCTTAAAAAAAAAAATTAGTGACATTTTTAACCACTTTTAATAGACAGGAATATAAAAATATTTACACGTATCAAAACAAAATGTAGTTTAGTAGAGATAGCCAAGAGCGACGACATAATAATATTTTTAACGACTAAAATAGCACTATTAAAGCTGTGCGGAATTCGAACAACCTACTGAAGAACAGATGTGAGTCTCCTAGTCAAAAATATATTATCAGTTTTATTACATAATAGTCTGATAATGTTTTATATCGTTACAAAGATTTCGTTTTTGTTAAAGTTGATTCATAATTTATGGAAGTTACCTTGTACATTTAACATTATTTCCTATAATTATTAACTCCTTTAGTTATGAGGGCTAAGTAATCGGTTTATAGGGGTTGCTAAATAGATGAGGGTTCCATTTTAAGTGGTTTATTCTATCTTAGACGAAATGGTGGGACTAGCTTGAAACCTCATAATTAATTTTTCGGCGACACTTTTAAATTAACATTGATTATGCGAGTATCAGAGAAATCTCTATAACACAAATATTTTAATGTATCACGCCGTCAACTTTAATTACAGAATTTAACTACACATTAAAAATAATTTCTATAAGTGCATCTTTAATTTCGGTGCCGTTACTTTATTTAAATATACTTTGTATGGTATATTGCAATAATAAAAATGTATCATTGTTTATTAAACAATTTAACGCTAAAACATGTTTAACGTACAGCCTTAAAAACATTAACAAAAACAATTTACTCTTATATCTGACGTACGAGGCTCGTCCACAAAGTAAGTTTCCCTGGGGCCGTTTATAGAAACAAAACACAATTTCATGGAAATATTTATTGCAACAGATACAGCAAGTGTTCAGCTATTTTTCAACATATTCGCCACCGGAATTGAGACATTTGTCATACCGTAGGACCAACTTTTGAATACCTGTGTCATAGAAGTCTGCCGCCTGCAATTGGAACCACTGTGTGACAACCTCACAACCATCTCCGCCTCTCTGTCATTCTGAAAACGCTGACGCTGACCGGACAGAAATTTCTTGAGATGTAGGAAAAGATGGAAATCACTGGGAGCGAGGTCCGGACTATAGCTCCCAGCTAAACTCCTGCAGCAGACTTGCTGTCCGTCGAGCCGTGTGCCGTGTGCGGCATAGCGTTATCGTGCAGGAAGACAATACCGGCACTAAGTATCCCGCGCAGCTTGTTCCGAATGGCCCGTCGCAATTTCTGCAGTGTTTCGCAGTAACGTTCAGCAGTAACCGTCTCACCTGTCAGGAAGTCGACGTCGAGAACGAGAGTTGTCGGCAGGAGCTGGAATAAGAGCCTCCATCTTTAACAGCTGCAACGATGCTGCTGTGAGAACGCGTGAAGTACCGTTAGTGGATGCGCCATGCTACATCATTGCTCTATCACGTACGCGCAGTCGCTTCGCGCATTATAAGGTTTGCTAGCTGTGGGACGACTGGGAAACTTACTTTGTGGACATGCCTCGTATTAACAATTTCAACCGATGTTTAAAGTTTGACCAAGCGCTGAAAACGCGCTGTATAATTTGTTTAAAACCTTGCTACTAAAAAGTGTTTAATTAATCGATTCAATCTTACTTACAAACGATTTTCTACTGCCTTTTTAAAGTTTTTATTTGTTGAAAATTTTTGCAAGTGTTATTTAGCATAAAATTTTCATAAAAATATAAATTTAGGGCCAAATACATTCTTAAAGAATATTTCAAGAAGAATCTAAAAATATAAAACTGCATTCACAATTTCTAAGTTTGGATCCGTTTCCGGTTGAACCGGAATTCGTGTTACAACCTCAGTACTCGAATCCGGATCATACAATAATGATCAAATATCAAATTTTATTTTCATATCTTCAGTAGTAATCTAGATGCTTGTTTCCATACTTGCTTAGCAACTGTATGTTGCAATAATTTCGAGTACAGGCCGGTATTAGTAGCTATGCCATGCCTCAAAGGTAATGGGAACCAATAGAAGCTAGATTAAAGTTAATTGAATTGTTTAATACTTTTTTTGACCTCTTCTTACTCAAAAAAAAAAAAAATTAAGGGAAAGATTGCAACTTTTCATACCAAAAATGAACGGTCGTACATTCTACTACACCTACCTATTGAACATAAAGACTTTTAGATACAATTAACCAATTTTAATTTTACTTATAACTGTTTAATGACAAAAATTATAAATGTTATAAAATGATTCATCAACGCAAATAATGAAAGTCGACGGTTCATCCCAGATAATGCGGAAAGTCAGATAAACTGCACTTTGCAATCATAAAAATTCAGTAGCAATTTACTTAACACCGATTAGAATTTAAGTAATAAGTACGGACTTAATTATCAGTATTAATAATTTTGTTTAAATGTACAAAATGTAATGCCTCGATTTGATAATGACTGAGTCATGTAAAATTGTTTTTTATGTAAAATAAGATAAATGATGACATTTAGATCTTTGTTTGCTCTTCAACTGTAGCTAATTGTTATATAATTATGTGATAAGTGCAGACGCAGATGATTAATGAGTATATCATGACAAAATTGATTTAACAATCACATGCGGCTTTTTAACTGCTAATTTATTATTATATTGCAGCTTGTAATTAGAATCTAATTTTCATATTAACAGTGGCACTTATTTTTTGTT
The DNA here is from genome assembly GCA_947652605.1 of Elmis aenea. Taxonomy (NCBI): domain Eukaryota; kingdom Metazoa; phylum Arthropoda; class Insecta; order Coleoptera; family Elmidae; genus Elmis; species Elmis aenea. The sequence continues at coordinate 17,986,224 of OX393576.1, forward strand.
TTGTTTTTATTTTTTGTCTCATTAATTTTTGTTATTACGTGAAATTTGTTCCGTACGACCAACTCGCACGAATAAGGTGTGATCAGACATAAATGAGATTAGCACTAATTAATTAGTGGAATATTTTAGTTGTTGGAATTTGTCGTTTATTTGTGTGTTTAATCAATTAAATGGTTGATAGAATGATAAAGCTTGTAAATAATTTGTAATTCAAAATATATTATGACTTAACAAAAGGTTTGGGGCTTTTATAATTATAATCGCGCTTGTGAATTTAAGAAAATCTCACTTAATCTTATTTAAATTTTGCCAGAATCGTTCGCTTATTTTACATTGTAGTAATTATTATAAGCTGTCGTATTTTAACTTTATAATATAATAGTATATTCAACGCTATAATTAGTATACTTGTAATTCAAAAATACAGTTTTGGGTCATACACTTTTTGTTATATATATATTTTTGAAATGACACTGCCTATTTAAAAGTATGAATAGATGAACACTATTATATTTATATGTTAATAGTTATTAAAAAGTTGTTCATCAGTGCAAACTATACATTATTGCAACTAAAAAGAGTAATAAAGAACACCATAAAAGCCTTGTTTCGTCAACTCATTGACTAAGTTAACTTTTACTAGCAGTAAAAGTGTTCCACATCTTTTAACCACAGCAAAATTTCTGCAACATTGGACAGGGGACGCTTCTCTGCTCCACAGTCGCGTATGAGAATCGTAAAATGTATAAAAAAGAAATGAAACGTTTTTTGCTGGTAATTAGTAGACAATAACGGCTTGTGAAATGAGACGTCACCAAGATAGTAGTAAAAACGTTAAAATAAATAGCCTCTGGTGACAGATGCAGTATTGTTCGTACTATGTATGTAGAAAAACATTTACAGGCAGTACTGTACGAACATTAATTTGCATTATCTTGAAAGCAATTTGTTTACATACTAATCTTTCACTTTTATTGTTTATAAATCAAATAAATGCTTTACAATAAAAAAAATATATATTCCTTATCTGGAAAAGTTGCTTTTGGGGTAGACTTATTTTATAATTTGATTAGCACCCAATATTTCTAAATATATTATTTAAAAGCTCAAAAAAAAATTAATTGCATAATTGATAAATGAGAGGATATGATGAATAGCAGTTCCAATTCTAGCAAAAAACAACAACAAAATATTGGGTGGAAAATGATTGTATCATTCGACGAAAGTCTTCTTCTAGCTCTTCAAGAGCCTTTACCGATTCTTATAGAACTCCCCTAAATAGGGTTTTGTGGAAGAATCACTTTAAAATCCGACATGTACTTCTTACCAGCGGAAAACTTATTCAATGCAGAAACAAACTGAAATCTGACGGGGTCAAGTCTGGAGAATAGGGTGTATGGGACAACAATTCGAAGCTCAATTAATTGATGAATTTTAGCTATCGCAAAAATAGACTTGTAACAACATAACGCATTATTCTAATGAAACAGAACTTTAATATTCGCTAATGCGGATCATTTTTCGCGAATTTTCTGGTAGAAATGGTCCAGTAAGGCCTAGATAATCAGCCTAAAGAATATCTTTTGCACTGGAAATACCGTCGCTATAACCTATCGTGCTGATGGAAAGAACAGCTTTAGAATTTTTAGGAGTTGATTTGTCTCTTACTGTCCACTGCACGTCATCGCCTAGCCTAAGGTGAATCTAAGTCTCACCTACAGCAAATTGACCCAAAAAGTCATTCGGTTAACGCTTTAACAACACTAAACACTGCGCGGAAATGGTCATACGATTAAGTTTTTGTTCCGATGTAAGCAACCGTAGCACCCATCATCGCACGGATAGCTTTCTTATGACCAAAACATTATATGGTATATGCCTACCAGGGGTTTGGAGCAGTCCAATTTTTGAATTGATCCGCTCCAGCTCCGCTCCAGCTCCGCTCCATGCTCCAAATATTGTTAACATTTTTAAAAAAGTTTTTTGATTAAAGAAAATTCTTTAAAAGCAAAGTTTTCAATTTATCGAATATGTAGTAGTTGGTCAAAAATAACCATATTTGACTCTGATAATCAAGTGAAGTTAAATAAATGTTTGAAAAAACAAATTATTGATCTTAAAACGTTGGAATTTTTTTTTTTTTTTAATCTAAATTGTACATAATAAACTGGAGCAGTGGAGCAATCAAAATTATTTGCTCCGGACTCCGCTCCTGCTCCGGGCAAAAACCTATTGCTCCACTGCTCCGTGCTCCAGCTCCGTGCTCCGCTCCAAACCCCTGATGCCTACAGTCTTGGCTATATCAACCAACTTCAATCGACGGTCGTTCAATACAATTTATTGTATTTTTTGGACCATTTCCACAGAAGTTGTTTGTACGACCACGTTCTAAATTCGCAACCCATGTTTTAACTGTTGATAACGATGGAGGAGACTCGCCTTAAGTACATATAATCCAGCTCAGCTTTTATTTTAGTTAGGAATAAAAGTTATGTTAATATAGAAGAATTTTACCACTGCTCGCAGTTTGGTTTTTCTCATGTTTACAAAACGCAGAATTTATTAGCTTTGGCGGACCGTCAAATGCTAACCACTTGACATGATCCTATAAAAGTTTAAAGTCAAAGTCAAATTAATGAAGGATGGGACTAAAAAACCAGTCATAAAAATATGCGCCTTCTATAGGCTAGTCCGAAAATCATTCATTCCATCTTTCCAGCAAACTAAACTCTTTACGTAAATGTTTCATTGTAAGACTAATAGATAAACTTGCCAATAAAATATTGACATGAACCACTTATTAATGGGTACTATATTTAAATTACAACAAATTTGTCACCAACGTAACATTATTTTAAGTGTACATCAGGATGGATGTATTTGTTGACAGGAACTATTTGTCATAGTAACAACACATTTTGATGGATCTAAAAATAAGTTAGACTATTTTCATTTCCGCATGTTGTTAATAAGGCGCCAGACTGACAGTAATTGTAATTAGTGTGAACGAATTAATTGTAGAGTTTTTTAGTTTTTAAACAAAGTTTGTTACAATAAGTTTAGAATTTTAGCGCTGTGATCGTTTTACTAACTTTTGTTTATTTTTGCAGGTGTCTAGAGGTCTCGGAAAGAAATGTCCGCAGCTTAACATCACGTTAATGCTCTACATCTACCCTGTAGATCCGAATTTGTTTGAAAACAGGCGACAAATTCGGTTCTAGAGAGGTTTGTGTGGTGCATACAAAGCAACGTAAAATATTTAATTTGATAGTGTAGAGTTAATATAATATCGTGTAATACATTATTTGTACATGGGATATTTTTATCTTAAGCTCTTAATGTCATTTTTAAGTATGTAATGTTTTCCAGTAGAGAATAGATAGATTATAGTATTTTAAAACATTTTATAGGTTAGCCCATGGAGCAACGTACATTTTTATATTCGAGGCTCAACAGGGGTCTTGAACTTATCTTTAAAGCTACAAAGTGAGTTGCAAAATTCAGTGCTGAATTCAATTCTAAAAAAAATAATACCATAGCCCTCTTAGTTATGTGAACAAACAAACAAAAATACATTATTTGCTTCCTTTCTTTTATTTTTAGAGACAAACTTTCTCGAATCAACTTTTAGTTCTCTTTATGCTAATTTTGTGACGTTTCGTCTCTTTCGAACCATTATCAACAAAGCTTATAAGCGCCATATTCGCTTTTTACATTAAAGTAGTACCAAGAATTTTGAACTCAATAATTTAAAATACTATGAGCAAAATTTTAAAAATGAGCACATAAAAACCTGAAATAGCGATTTTGTGTATATTAGCATTGCCATTAAAATTCCAAATACTTTCCAAATACTAAGAAAACTAAAATTGCTGAGTTTTATGGCGGTTACGAATATTTTTACAGTAACTAACAAATTTAATCAATATTTTAAAATCGTGTCTAATAAAAGTAATTATATAAACGTGTTTAACAAAAGCAAAAGTCTATGTTTTATTTTGCTGCATTAGATTCAACTTTATGTATCAAGTCATACATAAGATTTAAATAGTATTGTTTATCAATTAAATTAGTTTTGTTTTTATCTACATCTACATGGCAAAAACTGTTAGATGAAGTTGTTACTGAAAAAAACGACATTTAAAAAAAACAACGGCAAATTCTATACTCTTAAAGCTCAAATAAAATATTGAAAATTAATTTACTAATTGACTTGATAGTCATTAAAAATTGGCAATTACTAAAAGGTTTTAAGTATAATTATGATACCAGACAAGTTTTAGAATTTTGCTACGTTTAAGATGTGTTTTGTTTTTCATGGCAATGATGATTTCATGAAAAATCGCTATATTTGTGTTTTTTACCTTATTTTTTGAATTTCACCTTTAGTATTATTGTATTGATAAGTTTTAGTACTTCTAACGCAAAAATCCAATATGGCGACCACGGTATCGTTTGAAGTTTGAATTCCACACAAAATTTCTCAACTATGGCCCTATTTAGCCGATTTCGTAATTATTAAGATAAGCGACATTACCATGTTCAGTTTCGAATTTGAGACTTGTTATAATAAATATTTTAAAGTAGAGTGTAAAATAATTTGAAATAGAATGTATTTTTTAGTAATAAAAAGACTTTGTTACTAAAAACAAAACAAATTAAAACACTGAAAGTATTAAAAGTATTAAAACGCTCTTTGATTCATTTGGTTTTGGTTACCCACATATTAGGCTAAAAATAGTCCTGGATTATAAAAAATTTAACGGCCAAAAAAGGCACTGTAATAAAGTGGTTACTGAAAATAAGTGTCAATAAACCTTTTTTAATCCCTATAAAGCTTTTTTTTATAATGGCTTTATTAGGGGATGTAGTTTAATTGTTTGAATCTGCAACTAAATATTTTGTAATTATAAAAATTATCAAAATAAAAACAAACCAATATCACAACACAATTTGAAGATTATCCATAAAAAATAAAGATACAAGACCGTACTTTTAAATGTTTTATTCAAAACCGTATTAAATATTTTAAATACCGCTGCCAGAAACATTCTCATATTGTCTTATGTAAGACTAACAAACACTCAGACAGTATATTAAAATAAAAGTATGGATTCTATAACAAATATTAAGTAATTTAAAAAATATAATCGAGACAGCCATATTAATATTAAAACGTAAATGTTGTTTTTTAAATAATAAAAACGTACCTTTTTTTAACAAATATGTTAATACTTTATCGCGACTATTTTTTATGTACTTGATATCTTGTTTAATAATACTCTTTTTGTTTTAAAAAATTACGGTAATAAGAAACAATAACTACTTTTTAAATAAAAAATATTTTTCCCTCAATATGTACAGCCACATTAAAAAGATTTTGAAAATTTGTGCTAAAAAGTTTAGAGACCATTTACCAATAACGTACTCAGATAGAATGAATATTTAATTACCATATAAACACAAATATTTTGTTATATAACGCATTCCTAGAAAATGTAATTATTTATAAGTAAACTATGATAATTTTATCATTGCATCCTTAAGTTATTACATAATTACCTAATGTATCCAGCATTAAAACATTTTTATTAAAGTGACTAATCGCGTTATAAAAATATTGTATATTATGTGCAACACATCAATCTAATGCAATAATATTTCATATTATTTTTGTAACGACAAATTATTTTACTATGTTGTTAATATCAAGATAACTAGTTAAATCACCAAAGTATTTTATTATTATATTGTAGCACGTGTATTAAAATTTGTTTTATGTACAATATTTTCTAAAATATAAATCCCGTAAATAAAGCAATTTTCTTTTGAAAAAATAAACTATTATTAAATAGTTATAAAAAGAATTCTATTTAAAATTGCAAGTCATTTATATTTTCTTGTTTTAATCTTAAACTTTGCTAGAACATAAGAAATTAGGCAACCCATCTTACTTCGCCTCTTCCAATTATTAGTTGCCATAATGGCCTTAATACACATATAGACATTTAAAAAAAAAACTTGATTTCATAACAGTAATTAATATTGTTTATATATTCATTTTTTTTAACTCAATTATATTTAAAGCAACTAATAAATTGCTTAGTAATTAAGTTTACATTAACGATTACATTAATAAGCGCAGTATGTTTCTTACAACAGTGTGTATAATAACAATAATTATCTACATTAGATACTTATATATTTGACTATTGCTCTACTTGCAACCAACTAATCACAAAAACAGATAGTAGATTTCTATCTAATCCTACAGTCGATAACTGGTTGCAGCTAATAAATATTTTAAGTAACATATCAATTGCAACAATGCAACTATCAAAATAATTCTTGGATGGGCTTAATTTTTAAACAGTATAGCACAAACATTTCATGAATTAATAGTAGCTCATAATTCGATTTATACCTCCCATTTCTTGTACGATGTTTTATAACAAATAAAATTGAATATCGTGATTATATAAGCATAATATAAATAAGAGCTTGGAACATGTGAAGTAATATGTTTGCTATTTAATTTTTTATTTGCATTTTCCATACAAAAAACCTTGTATTTCGGTTTGATCAATTGTGGTACATGTATCAAGTGAGTTAGCAGTGGTTACTGAAAACGTAGCTAATTATAAAATAACTTAAATGTTTTGATTGAGAGTACTAACTAGTTAGATCCGCAATTTGATTATTTTTATGATAAAAAGAAAAAAATTTACTTTAATGAAAAATAAATCAAGAAATACATAAAGTAGGTAGCAAAAAGCAGAAGTTTTAAGAATATCTAGGATTAATTCTAGATTTTAGGATATTAAATCCAAACTATGGCTTTTGATGAACATGTAACAAATAGTTATAGGGCAAAGATATTTGTTCTTGTTGTTATATTATATTTGTGCACAGGGCTCGAAACCGAAAAAAATTTTGGTTAACGGTTAACCGAAATCGAGAACTTTATTTTTATAACGGTTTTTGTTGAAAAACCGGTAAAACCGGTTTAGAAAAAATCGGTTAAATTAACCGGTTTTTAAAATTATTTAGATAAGGAATGCAAAGTATGAAAAGATATTATTTATTTATAATTTTATAATAAATGTACAATCAAGAGTTCAGTAATGACTTTTGGTAAACTAATCGCATTTACTACAGATTTTGTATTTTTCATCGTAATTTTTATTAAAAAAAAGACGTTAAAAAAACGGTTTTTTATTATTTTGGTTAAAGGTTACCGTTTTTTTTGCCTTTTAAAGTAACGGTTTCGGTTTCGGTTAAAAATTACTTTTTCTGACAAAAAATAACGGTTAAACGGTTTTTTAAACCGGTTTAAAAAACCGGTTTCATGCCCTGTTTGTGCATAGTGCTTTTAAAAATTCAGCCTTTTTAATCAGGGACTGAGAACGGAACGAAAACGAAAACATTAAACGAAATTAACCGAAATTTTTTAACGGTACAGATATTCTCTATTTCTAATTTGTTTTTTAGATCATCAATATAGAATATACACTTGATTGGATATACCTATATTATCAATGTGTATGTTTTATTTGCGTTTAGACATAATAATAGTAAAATTTATTCTTACTTCGAAAAGAACTAATGTAAAAGAAGATTTATTGGAAGATGTGTTGCTAGTAAGATTTAACGGAATGTGAAAATGTATATTGTATGGTATGTATAAACTATAAAGTTAAAGTATATTTCAAGTTAATATAAGTTTTTTTTAAATATCTTTTTTATTTATAACATTTAGTAAATTATCCACTTGAATTCATTCTTTTGTCTTTTTAAATAATTACAGCACGATCTTATTTAATTCAAATGCATAGATTTTTAGTACTAAAACCAATTTAAAACAGCACTTGCTATATTTTCATATTTTTAGGTAAAGATCTTGTGTCTAATTTAACCTAATCACGTTGTGTTTTTGCACCTTACGGGTGTTAAACTTAATAAAATGGTTAAATGTTAATGTGTTTAACGATTTGGTAAATGTAATATGGCGATGGTTCGCCAGTCTAAAATATGCTGTCCGTGAGCATCAAACCCCATCGTCATCGTTTATATTTTAGTTGAGACGCAAATATTGTTATCGTATTTATAGAGGGTTGTAGTGACTAGAAAAAAATTTGATTTTTTGAAGACAAAAAAAAATTGTAAAACCGGTTTTAACCGTTATTATTTCGGTTCACGAAAACGAAAAAAGAATTTTTTTGGTTAGAACGAAAAGAACGAAAACGATATATTTCGTTTTCGTTCCGAACAGAAACGAACGAAATTTTTTTCGTTTTTAGTCCCTGCTTTTTATCAGCGTCTAGCTTTATTTTAACCTCAATTTCAATGGAATAAAGATAATGATTCTTTTTTTTTATTAAATTGTTCCCGGTAAATAAAAGACTACTTCAAAAAATTAAATGATATTTGCTATTGGATCAAAAAATTTTAAGACAAAAACAGAAAATATACACAAATTAAGTACAATTTTTGAGTTTTAAGGATTAAAAAAAAAATAACTGGGTAATTTTTTATAACTAATAACAAATTATAAGCCCTGCAAACTTTTTACATTCGTAGTTTAATAGTTTTAGAGGTAGTAAAAATAATATACATGTACACTAAAGTCAGTGTGTGGTATATTTTGCAACATTTTGCTCCTCATTAAAGTCCTGCCTGTCTACAAGATTATATCTAGTGTTCACTGCACCTTCAATAAAAAGATAGTCACCAAGACAACTTATATATATATATGCAAAAATAAAATGAAATAAAAAAAAATGGATTGTTTCTTGAATATAATCGAACACACTTTCTTCGAGCTATTTTTAAGCTCATTGTTAAAATTTTTACCAGTAATTTTTCACTTGTACCCCACAGCGATAAAAAAATACGGAAGAATACTAATGTATGTATCTTCCTCAATTAATTAATGGTATTCAGCTGTCTCACTTGGCTTAACGTGACGTAGGTAACAGACTTGAGATAAGAAGTGTGGCGTAAGTATTCGGCCTGCTAGACGTAAGATTAATGATAGGCGGCCTAAGATTCAAAAGTGACATGAAAATCTCTGCCTCTGCATCAGCTCCAACTGTATCTTTTAACATTTTCTGTTTTAGGTGCGTCTGTTGATATTCCAGGTAGATGTTAAGAACACGAAATCGAATAACAAATTATCGTGCATATACGTTACGTAACTGCGGTTTTTAGTAAATTGGAAAGTATAAAAAACGACCACTGAAGTTCTATGTTTAATGTTAATTAGGTTTTCAATCGGTTTGATAATAGAAATGACCTATTCAAAAGGATTATTGCCAAAGCTTTGACGGTGCTGCCCACTATAACTTGAATGTAGTGCAGGAGCGAATCTTTCACGAAAAGAAAGCTACTAGTTCGCTGTTGATGTATAAAACACTTTAAAGCTGTTGCCTGTATTTTGTTCCTTTTCCCACTCTTTATTTTATTTTCTGTAAAAGTGCAGCTGCCCTTATTTGCTTGTGGTATTAATGGATTGCTATTCAAAACTTGCGTTTATAAATATCCAATTCACTCAAGAAAATTTTGCTTTTATAAATGCATAACAATCTGAAATTACTATTGTGTATTTTATTATAAACATATCGGTAGCTTTTGCTATTATTTTAAATAAACATAACTATACGACAAATATTCAAGTTGTATTTATAGCTCTGGTATCGATCAAAGTATTAAACGGAAATGTTGGTATAAGGGAGTCATTTTCGGTTAAAGAAAAATCAATTACCGCGAGCATAAAATTCTATCAAGTAAAGTCCAATTGCATAAAGCGCTTCACATCGCCTGACATTTTGTATTGAGTACCCTACACCGGTCTTAGGGTTAACTCTGAAATGCGATGTTAAGAGCTTTATACAATCGGGTCCAGTGGCGTACGCAGAAAAATATTTCAGGGGGATATTGTTTTAATTTGCAAAAATAATACTGACTAATTTCAAACGGGACATGGTTATGGTAAAATTAGAAAATGACCTAGGGGGGCTAGACATAAAAAGTGAGTTGTAAAAAAGAGAGGCGGGGGGGCCAAGAGGTGGTAGCCCCCAGGTAACAGCGCATAGGCATTTTTTTTTTAAATTTTCGAGGTCAAACGTACCCAAAAATAGCATTTATTAGTAAAATATACAAACATACATTTTATATGTTTGGAAATGCGTTAATTATAATTTTAGTCTATTTCAAAATTTCGGGGGGGATTTATCCCCCTAATCCCCCCTTACGTACGCCACTGAACGGGAATTCGTCTTTGTATTTTAAATACAAGTTTAAAAACACGTCGTGTAGTTTTAAGAAAAATGTGTAAGTCAATATAAAGTATTTTTAAAACTCTCAAAATTTCTGTCATAAGGTTTTTCGGCAACTTTCATTGATTTTAAGGAAAGTCATTTTAGCTTTATTTTATAATTGTTTTTAACTAGTATTTAAAAAGCCGTTTACGCAGAGTCGTACTCGTAGTTACTTGCAAAAAGACTAACTTTACGAAAGAGTAATGAAAAAATAATTTTTGTTCTTCAAACTTAGTTTTGATAACTTCCGATAGTTAAGCTTACTTAAGACACCCATTCAAGGGATTTTTTGCCAAATTGATATATTTGTCGTTTTGTCTAGAATATAGATTTTATTCTTATTTTCAAATCAGCAGTGGCCATAAAATGTTACCTAATGAAATAAGAGTATGCATTAGCATTTGCGTAATTAAACTATACAGTAAAACCCAATCAGTAACGCGTTGTGTGATTACCTTTAAGCTGATCAAAATTCGCTAAACGTGCTCATAAAAGCGTGTTCCGCGGCAGACCTGTGCGTATATCGGTTAACCCATTAAACGCCAAGCATTAAAATACCGGTTTGATTTCGAATTTTTGTTAATATTCTATCTGATTAGGGTCCAATTAAGACATTTCTGTAGTTTTTTGGAAAAAAAATTCTTTATATTTTACGAAAATTAATGTTGCGTTAACGCATCAATGGCATATAGTAGTAGTAATTGGGAAAAAATAAAATGTTTGTTTTTATAATGTTTTTTTATTTATTTTTATATAATTATGTTTTATGAGTATAAATATTTAAAAACGAAAAATTTAAAACGAAAAAAAAAAGATATTCTAAAAGAATATAAAAATAAAACTGCAAATTCTTATGGTTTATGGCATCGAACAATGGCCTAAGCTTAGCAAATTTATCTTTTTTGTCTAAATTATCATTATTGGCTAAATGAATATTTTTCTTTATATTCCTAAATTTGTTCCGACTCATGCAGTTTTTTACTAAAGGTAGTCCTTTATCTTCATCTCTACTCCAATACATATCCATTTGTGGCAATGTATGATAACCAGACAAAATCATAATGCCCAAAAACTTTTTCAGATCAGAAATTGTCAACTTAAAGTCATGTCTATTTTTATCTTGTGCATATTTCAATGAATGTTCAATAATCATATTCAAGATATCGTCATCAAAAAATAGGAAAAATATATCTATTGGAGATTTCTCATCTACAACGTCTTTTATATGTGATATTTTATTTTCTTCATTGAAATTTTTAGAAGAATCAATGAAAGCAATGTCATCTTTGCGCCAATTAGCATGATAGACAGCAGATTTTTTCTTTTTTGTTGCAGCTTTAGCAGGTTCAAAATCCGGGTCTATATTATTTTCAGTCATGATTTCTAAAGTGCCAGCAATATCTTGGGGCATGAAATCGCCTATAATAAAAAAGATGTAAGTTATATAAATAAAACAACATGTGTATGTAAGGGCTTGCTTACCTTGCAATAGGTTATCATCTCCATTTTCTTCGTCAGTAAGTTCATCGACATTTGGTGGGATAATAACAACATCAATCTCATTATCTTCATAAATATTTTCTATTTCCGCTTCAAGTTCTTTTATTGTCAGAGGTCTATTTTTATCAAAATCATATTTCCTTTTATTATTACTCATATTTTACAAGAATTACACTAACTTACACGATAACAAACACTTAACGCATCCATAAAATATAACTGCAGGCATGAACAAACTCGCACTAAAGTTGTAAACTCGCGCAACACTTAGATATAATATACTACCGTATGTACGTCTATACCACACAAACTGCCGTTGATGCGAAAACGCAACATAATGTTCTTATCTAAAAATCTCTGAATTGATTAATTTTTTTTTACACATAATTTTTTTGTTAGTACTAGAAAGACACTTTTATTGTAAACTCAGCTTAAATCATATCTCAGAATTTCAAGAAAGAAAATATGCATGACGAAAATATTAAAATTATTATTCTCTAAATTAAAACTTTTTGGTTATTGTAAAAAGCATTAAACAATAAGTTTAAAATATTATAAAAAATATTCTTAGGTAAAATAGACCTTCTACAAAAATATGCTGACAAGAATTTTACAATAAACAATTATTTAGTTACTAAAAAAAAATAAACAACTAATGTTGCGTTAGCGCATCAATGGCGCTAAATGGGTTAATGTAGCTCTGCGTACAGCTTATCTACAACGAAGGGGTTAAATCAACAAAAATGTATTCTCCGGATGATTCCGCGCAGCACTAAGAAAAATTACAATCACAAAACTGAAACACGTGCACTCAGGCTCTAACAGAGGGGAGTGGGACAAAAGGGGCAAATCCCCGGGCCTCACGGTTTTAGGGGGTCGCTTACAAATTTAGGGACCCACAGTGTTTATCTCGATCTGTAAAAAATTGCACGAATTTCAAACCGGAACGGATTTTAAAACAATTTACGAAAGAACAAGGACCATTTTTTTAAGTCACTGCCCCGGGCCTCGTGTTTTCTCTGAAACGCCCTGAGTACACTTACTATAAAACAGTTCTCTCCGCAAAAGGCAAATTTTTTGTTCAAGAGTCTTAGTTTATTGGGAGTCTACTGTATTGTTGTTGTATCAGTAGCTAGGATTGTTAAAATGGATTTTGTGTCTCATGTAATATTGTTGATTAAAATGGGCTTTCAGGTGAGGTGTAAAGCATTTTATAAATATAAATTAAAGATTTAGTCTCGTTCGGAAATGCTTTTTTAAATATAAACAAAAATGTACTCACGTAAAGTGCGATAATAGTACTTCCATTTGAGATATATCTAGAGGCAAATTATAATAAATGGTAAAGTAGACGTTGAAAATAAAGAAACCAAGAACAGACTGTCAAGCAAATGCCGAGTGGGGCTCAGCTCGAGGGCAGAGCGCAATCTTGAAGGGTAGATCTAGAAAGAGTCTTTTCGAACGTTCGTTCTTATATACAATATTTTTTCTCTGGGAAAACTTTGTTGTTTGAAGCTGCGCGCCGCTAAGCGATCATTAATCATGGGTAAGTTTCGGAGTGAGTGACGTGTTGGAACGAGGCCCCACAGTCCGCGGCCCCCTCGTCTGAAAGAACTCCGGGGAGCGCTCAGAAAATTGCAACATCTTGGGAACGGAGAGATGGTCGCACGATGAACTCTTTAATAAAGGATTTTACCACTTGATGACATTGATCAGTTACAGAATTTAATGCGTTTCAACTATTCGTATCTTCTTGGGAAATATCAAATAGTTACAGTTACAAACAAAATTCGTTCGTAATGCGTTTGTTTATTAACGGATCGGTGTACATTTGTAGCAAAATAAGTTTGGTTTGATATTAATTCGTAAAGGGTAACTTTAGATTTATTAGCAATTCGGACAGGAGTTTCCAACTTGACTGCAGTATTTTAGTTCACTGCTCTATTTAATCATTTGATGTGACAATTTTCTGTGGGCAGAATGTACATTTTGTGATAACTTATGTAATACTTTTAGCAGCTAAATAATTCTGAACCTCATAAGTAAAAGGTCAGTTGTCACTTTGCAAAACTTTACAGGAGACATGAATACTTATTTGTCATGCTTTCTTTTAACGAAATACAACAGAAAATAAAACTATTAATTATAAAATACGTTTCGCGATATACACAAATTTCATTTGTAAAAATCTTTGGACGAATCCCTTCTTGGTGCACATCTAGAATGGCAGTAAGAAATCTACCGATGAAGCAATGAGAGTCTTAAAACTGGTATAAATATTCTTCATAAAGAATCTTATAAATAAGATTAGTGATTATTACTAAACTTGCATATATTTCTAGTAAAAATTAGGACATTTGTACGACCAAATCTCTAAAATTGTATTTTTCTTAGATGTGGATATTCGAACACTGACCTTTGAAGTTCAGAATTATAATTATTTATCAAGAAATAAATTGAAACCACGTTGGGTTTTTACCATTAGGATGAAAAGATTTGTGGAACATGTTTCTCAGCCCACTTACAAATTATAACAGTTAAGGTATGCGTTACAGCACCTTTGAAGCAAAAATATTTAGAATTTCTTATTAAAATTACACTTCTTTTTCTCCATAATTGGATCTTCTTGGACCTTTCGGTCTCGAGGTATGTTTTCATAGTTCTTGATTGTGTTTCTCCTCCTCTTTCTATCGTTGACTAGCTGTGGCACAATTCTCCAGCTGATGCCTCTTTCTTCTAGTCTCTGTCTCACTGTATCTTTCGATTTTATTCTTGGTGTTCGTCTACTAGTTTTTTCTTTAATCGTCATTTTTCATCCCATCTTTGTGGGTCTACTTTCTGGTATGCAAAATAAGTGTCACAGCTATCTGAGTTGATTTGACCCATTTTTTTTCTCCACATCTGTCACTCCTAGGCTTTTTTTAATTAAATCATTGCTAATCTATCAACTAATTAGTCTACATTCCTCTAATATTCTTTAATATCTTATCTCTCGAGGAAATGTCAAATTAGGTAAAGCAAAACTGTTGTAGTCGAAATCAACTTCATTTATAAGCAGAGATAAAGAAAAGAGAGAACATATAAAAACCAATTGTTTCTTATTGATAAATTGTGAATATTTTGTGTATTTTAAATGAGACTTTATAATGTTAAATTGTATATTTGTATTGTAAATGTTGCTGTACCAGTTTCGAACCACTACTGGTGTATTTTAGAATGAAATACAAAATATTAATTTCAGATAAGGAAACGGATTCTTTTCACAATTTCCAAAAATACTCATTTTGACGTTTCGATCCATATTTCATAAGGCAGACACAAATAAAATACGTCGTCAATGCACGAGTGGTGAGTGAGTCGTGACGTCATAGATCTGAGCGGCCCGGTAGAACACAATGATGAATTTATTCTCCTTGTGACAACTGACACGTCATCACGCCCAGTCATTTCACTATAATGTCATTTTACACTCGAACCCCGGTGGCCGAGTCCATTAAAAGTCGTATAAGCTTATTAATCTAGCTGGCCGGTAATTTATGTGGAGATTTAATGCATAAATGTTAAATTCGAATCAACCAGCGTAGGTTAATTATTCTTTCTATTGACGCAATTGTAGCCTTATGCGTTCTTGTTAGTGTTTTATAGTAATTGTATGGCCTTATCGTCTGATTATCAACACTCGGTAATAAATCATTTCGTAACCACTCGTGTAACTGTACAAATTACTCAAAATAATGAGCTCTGCAACATTAAAAAAAAAACTGCATACATATTCAAAAAATTGACCACACACGGACAACTTTAATTTCTCTTGAGATCAAAACAGAAATTTTAATCCGAAACTTTCCAGATTTTCAATAAAATTTACAAAAATATTATCCAATAAACTATCATACCCGAAAAATATGTCTAACGCTTGTAGAGATGAAGATTTAATACGCACTCAACGAATAAATCATGTGAAAAGAACTGCTATTCTTTTCGACTGGAATGTTTCGATCATAACCGGATACATCATATTTACAAAATTATAGAACTTGCTGGAAAGCAGATTTTATTTCGAATTTCAAACATTTTTAAATTTCATAATGTTTTTCCATTAAAGTAACTGCTTGGACATCATTAATATTTAGGCAACATCATTCATCGTCCTCAAGTGACTCCTTTTTTTTTTAAACGACCTATTCTTACAATTTTTTTACAACGTTGAATGTTTCTGTTGCAAAAAAAATCAGTTTGGAAACTGTGATGCGATAAAATTATTTGAATAGATTTTATTCAAATTGGTAACTGTTATAAGTTAAACATTATAGTCAGTATCACAAATGGGGAGTCGGAGCCGGGGAGTGGAGGAGTCGATGCTTTTTGAAGGAGTCGGGAGTCGGAAACATTATCGACTCCTGACTCTTTGATTCAGTTTTTATTTAGGATGAAAACAAAACGAAAACGAAAACAAAATAACGATATTAATTAATCGATTTTCTTTAAAGAACAGAAACAAAATTAAAAATATTCAGTACCAGTTTTAACCGGTTTCCCTTAAAATTCTCCAGTGTAGTGCACTAATGAAAAACGTCGGAAGTCGGTGTCAAGTTGCTAGTATTATCAACCGAAAAAATCAGTTAAGAAACTTTATTGTCCCACCTTGTACTTGGTAATAGATTTGTTCCAACAAGCCGTTTAAAACCAATCCGTGCATCAATGCATGCACTGTTTGATTCGCATGCTTGAACTATGTTCTAATAAATGTATTGGCCAGTATTAGCCGTTGTTGGAACGCTGACGACTGGCCTAACTGTAAATGACATTTGTGTCTATTGGGTTCACGGAATCGAGCGCATCGCAAGGGTAAACACCTTAAGAATGCAGTACTAAATGGGATTGAAAGGGCGATGCATATCTATTAGAGCTCACGTAAGTTATGAACAGCGCATACGTGTAAATATCCCGGAAAAATTCGTCCTCTACTTCATGACTGTTCTGATCGTCCGCAAACCCGTTCGTGTGTTATTTTGATAGTTGATGGAACACATTACTGACCGTCTAGTGAATTGTCAGAGACTGTGATAGAATGCGATATTGATACTGCGCACACTCGTGACAGTTCATTGGATCGTCCAAATAGCTGATGGAACAAACCTTATATTAAAGACCCGTGCTGCGAGGAATATATGCACCAATTTATTATTACCTCACATGACCTTACTAGTAAGAACTGCATTTAGATCTAGCAAATATTTTTACTTTTAGACAACTTTCGTTGCCTAAATAAAGGTTTTTTTTCAACGATGACCAACAATCAAATTCACAGAATAGCAGGTAACTCTTAATTGCAAATATTATTTAAATGCAAAAAAATACATTAAAAAATTAAACAAAACACTGATAATAACTTTTTAATCACTAAATTATTTAATTTAAATGCTAAAAACTTCTGAAACGCAAACAAAATCAAAAATTGTCAAACGCATTTACATTTCAGCACAACACTGTGTCGAATATGTGAAAGGGAATAACGCATTATGAAATCAATATCAGCATTATTAATTTGATAATGGGTATTTCATGATGGCAGAGGAAAGTTTACAGGAATTTTCAATTTGGCAAGCGTTATTAGAGCAGGAGCGGCTGTGCTGTATAATATAACCATCACAATATTAAATTAAAGTAGCTACGAAATTTTTAATAAATTTTCTTTTTAAAAGAACACAAACAAGCGTAATCGAAAATACGAAACAGAACCGTAATATAATACAGTAAGTTAAATAACACGAGATATTTCGTACTGGTGGTTTATATGTAGGTAAATGTAATAACACTAGTCATCGAACCCCCGGGGCGATTGCAGTCAATGGTCTTGCAAGTCATCACTGCTCAGCCGTTTTTAGACTGCATTTCCTTGTTTTAATTTCTGCTCGAGCAAGGTGTATGACTTTTATATCCCATACCTCCGACAGCGTGTTCATAATAGGAGTTATATAAAATAACATAATTTTTTACGGACGGCAGCAATTACCTGTTTCCTGTAATTCACCGCTACCAACACAAGAGTGTTTAAAACAAAAGTTGTTCTAAGCATTTATGTCACATGCGTTAGTGTTTTTTTTCTTCTTTCCGTATTAGGCTATTGTGCCTTATGTATGTTACGAGGTGAGCGCCAAAATTTGCCGGCCTGGCTATAAAAGAAACGGCAAAGGCTCAAAATTAATTTTTATTTTTAAATATAATTCCCCCTTACATCAATGCACTTATTAGGTACATCGTTTTAGCAACAATTTGATGCCCCTAAAAAATATGCCTTCGGTGTCTGCAAAATCTGCCCAAACTGCAGCCTTCATCTCTTGGTCATCACTGAAATAGCGCCCTTGAAGGTCCTTTTTCAAATTTCCAAACAGGTAACTGAGGGTCATATCTGGACTATACGGAGGGTGATCGATTTCTTCAAAACCGCAGTCACGAATTGCGGCTTGAGCAATGCCAGGCAGTGTACACGGAGGCATTGTCGTGCAGCACGTCTTTCTCCCGAATATTTTGTCGTAATTTGTGCAGGATACTGTGGTGTTGCGTTTTTTAAAATCTATGAGAAGACGCCCTCACAATCCCAAAAGATCGTAGCCATCACCTTTTTTGTCGACTGACAGACCCTGAACTTTCTTGGCGGTGCTTCTCCTTTTCGCCTCCATTCCATCGATTCTCTTTTGGACAAAGGATCATAGTAGAGAACCATGGTTTCATTCCCTATAACGATTGTCTTCAACGCGTTCACAGGATTTTCTCCACAGAGCTCCAAAAAGGATCGAACACATTCAACACGACGCTGGCGCTGAACTGCTGAGAGATGTTTGGGGAGCCACCTTGTACTAACTTTATTCATGCCTAAGCGATCGTGGAGGATTCGGCGGGTGCTTGTATATGAAAGCCCAGACATTTTTGATAGTTCTTTCACCTTCAAGCGTCGATCGCCTAATACGAGCTCCTCAACAAGGGCAATCTTGTCGTCGGTCACCACTTCCACAGTCCTTCCTGTTCTTGCATCACCTTCCAAGGATTCTTGCCCCATTCGAAACCGTTTTGACCAATCTTTTACCACAGGATAAGGCGAGGAATTGTCCCAGTACACCCCATTCAGTCGAACTTTGATGCTTTGAGAAGAAAGACCTTCGCAAGTAAAAAATTGTATAACAGCTCGATACTCAATTTTCGTGACTTCTGACCAGGGTTGAGCAGATTTAAATCAATTGATTTAAATCATGATTTAAATCATGATTTAAATCACGATTTAAATCAAGTGAAAAAAAAACATCAATTTAAATCACTTATTATATGAGTAGGTAATAAAACATTTATAACAAAACAAAATTTTATTTTCTCAAATAAAAAAAACATTAGGTATATGGTATTTATGTATATAAGTATTTAAAAAAAAAAACAGTTCTTATATGTATATACGTATTAAATACATACTTATACGTAACGAAACGAAACGTAATTCATTTAAAATAATATATAATAATATACATTTATAAATTTTTGGTATTGTAATGTTGGAATAAAAATACCAGTTTTGCAGCCTTTTCAGTTCCCAGTTTATTTCTTATTGTCGAATGGACCAATCCAAATGTTGAAAAAATTCTTTCAACTGAGGCCGAAGAAGTTACACTGCACATTAGTTGTGTTAATATTGGCAACACTTTATTAATATCGGAAACATCTTTTTGTGATTTCCACCACTGTATTGGAGTAACATTATTAATAATTTCCTCACTAAACATAACAGATTTAAATGGATCAGATTTAGCTTCAAATTTTATTATTATGGGTAATAAACCACTGTGTGGGTAACTTTCTGCTGCTACTTTTAAAGCTGCGTCTTTTTCATTATATTTTAAAGGAAATTTTGTTTTTCTAGTGTCTAATAAATAAGCCAAAAAATGGTACGGTGTCAAAAAGCTTGAGCATATCGTTTTTGAAATGCAGCCATTTGTTTAATATTTAATGTAATAGTATCATCAAAAACAGCCTCAAGTTCTTTCCATGCTTCTACAGCATCAGCTAAAAATGCATCTGTTCTTTGTAATTTGTCTAAAGTTACGGAAATTGGTTTTATTATTTTTAAAAACTCTTCTGCCGATCGTTTCAGTTTAATGTTAGACACCTTTTGGAATATTAAAGAATCAATTTGGTCTTTGTTCTCTTCACAAATTTGTAACAATTTCTGCCATTCTTGTGTAAATATTTCCAAGCAATCTGCAAGAGTATTTCATCTTACGTCTTGAGGCAATATTAACGCCTTACCTCCGGCAGCTTTATATTTAGCACTTGCCAAATGATTATTACGGAAATACTTAACAACATGCACAACATTTTCTTTAATATCTCGTATCTGCAAGTCCTTGGAAAGTAAATTTAGAATGTGTGCTGAACATCCATAGGTTATCACATTTACATCGGTTACTTCATTTTTAATGTTTTCTCTCATTTTGCTCATATTAGCTGCATTATCTGTAACGAAACTTGAAACTGCACAATTATATTGAGTTTTGCACTTATTTATTAAACTGATTGCTATACTTGTTAAATAATCGGCTGTATGTGCATGTCCTGATGTATCTATACTTTCAAGGAGGAAGGTTGATCCATAATCTGTTGTTACAGTAGCGCAAATTATCGGTTCGTTATGTACATTTGACCAACCATCTAAGGAAAGGCAAACCGAACTATTTGTTAATTTTGCAAGACATTTTTCTTTTTCTTCCATGTACACTTCATTTAATAATGTTGAAGATACAGCGAACCTAGAAGGTGGTGAATAACCTGGCCGTAACATTTCGATTGCTTTTATCACTTCTGGTTGTTCGATACATCTGAAACTACTATTTGTCGCATAAATAGCTTTTGCGATTTGTCTATCAAGATTTTTCTTTAACTCGTTAGAAGTACGCACTACAAATGATTTCATTAATAAATTTTCAGTCATTTCTTTTTTTTTAGCAGGTGGTGAGCTTATATTTGTATTTGTATCCATTCTAGACGTACTAGGTTGTGGATCAAAAAACTCTTTCGGTTGACTTGTTTCTATGGTGGTAGGATTAGAATCTGTCAGTATCTTCTGTATTACATTCAGTAACTTCATTTATATGCATTTGTTTCTTCTGACATTTTTCACGGTGTGCTTTTAATCTTTGTACCAGACCTTGTATTTCTTCTTTGCAATATTTACAAACTGCTCTGCTCCCAGCTTTCCCTTTCAATTTGTTTGATTTTTCTATAAAATGTTGCCAAACACTATCCCTTTTCCTTCCTGACATTATGTTGCGTTTATTTATGTGATGTGTACACGTTTGCTAACTAAAATGAACTGAATAACAGAATCTGGGATACCCTTACATACAAAACTGCATTTGCATGTTTAGACAAGTATTTTCAGGCATAGAATTTGATCACAGGTCACATATAGTTGATGATGAATAGCAAGCATGGTTTTGTAGATCATATACTACACTTTGAAATATAAATATAATCATACTGTTTATTGCTTGTTAAGACAAAGACTTAATTATATATAACATCACTATTTAGCACTGATTTTTTTCGAAATTTTTATTCATTATATTTAATTTTTTATTTTAACAAAAATTCTCCAATTAATTAAATATATTGGTTATTAAATATATTAGCACAAAACAGAAATAGCATGCAAATATGAACATTTGATTTAATTTAAAAAAAATCTGATTTAAATCAAAAAAATCTGATTTAAATCAAATAAATCGATTTTTTTGTTGTTTTTTTTTAAAATCACGATTTTTATCAACCCTGCTTCTGACATCGTGATAAACGAATTACAGCTATAAGAAAACTATTGACATAAAATTCATTTTTGTTTTTTCCAAGGCTTGAACCAATGTGTTAAAAAAAATTGACCCGCCTGCGATACCTAGATCTCTGGCAGGACAGGAAATTTTGACGCTTACCTCGTACATGACTTAGAATTCTGTTCTTTCCATATTTTCTTAGGTCGATTTAAGTTTGTTCTTCCTATGGATCTATGTTGGTAGATTTGCTTCAGGAAGCGGATGTTTGCCATTTTTTCTAGCTTATTTATCCATGCTATTTCATACTTCTTTATTTTGTCATTAAAGCTGTATACGTTTCTGTGTTTCGCCTTCTATCCATCGTTAGTAGTACTGTAGTGAATTTCATTTCTGCCCTTTATATCCGTTGTTCTATTTTTTTTTGTTCCACTTGCTCTCGCAGGTTGAGGTCGGTATTGATACTGTGTTACTGTACATGTAATAGTTAAGAACACGGTTTTTTAAATTTTACTTACTACATTTTTATTACCAACTGATCTTGTCCCTGATTAAACCCATAAAACTGAGCGTCTGGACAAATTTTAGAAACTTTTCATCTAATATTAATAATACAGATATCTAAAGTAATTAAATTTGGGCAAACAATTTTCACCGTTATATTTTGTTCGTTTAGATTAAACGTTTGTGTTGGTTACATATTTATCATTTTGTTTAATTTAACACTTTGTTCGTTTTTATCATCATTAATATTATTTGTTTTCTGTTCAAATCTGATTTGCTACATTGAATATGTATCAATAAAATAATATCAATAAAAAGTATCAATAAATCAATTTTTGTTTCATTTAAGGTCTTGGGAGAAGGGTCCATAAAATATAGATATGGTTAGGGTTCCAAAATTTTTGAAAACCGTATAGGGGTTCCATGACAAATTAAGTTTGGGAACCGCTGCTGTAGACTATCATTTAGGTTTGGTACATATTTCTAACACTTATCCATATTTAGTTTTTTTACAATCAAAAACCGCAGTTAATTGCTCCTACATCATAGAGCTTAATGTTACAGCTAAAATTAAAAAAAACTAAAACAAACAATTTAAAAAATCTGTTAATCGATAATTTTGTAATAGGAAAAATAAAAACGATTTGTACCATTCTGTACATTTAAGATTGTCGACAATTTAAATTATTACACACTGATTCTTATTTGTATAGATAATTTATACAAAAAATATACGTGTATATTGTTTGTATTAGAAATTGTTCATCGCCAATTTGCACCATGTCCAACATTATTAAACAAAGATGCATATAAATCAAACGGACACATTCACTAAAGCGTGATCATATGAAAGTAACTTTTAATACCCATTAAGCGTGAAATTTAATAAAAAATGGTATTCTTGTCTGATTTACATGTTTTTCGACATAAAAGAAATGTGGAGAGGTAATATTTTTTCAGGCGTGCAAAATTACAGAGAATGTGCTATTGGATGGGTCTGTTGGGAGGACTTTTTTCTAGGGTGAGTCAGTTTGGGATTGGTAGGTCTCATGAGGTCTGAGTTTGATGACTTGACAGAAAGGTTGGAACTGGCTTAACATTAATAATTACTTATATTTCAACCTAAATAGCAATTCTCAATATGAAAACGGACTTACGATAAAAGCAAGCAGGCGAAAAAATATCTTTCAAATCTACGCCATAATTTTGTATAAGAACAGTTGGTTGTCAACTTTAAAATTAAAAGTAGAGACACAGGCAGGAAGGAGTAGAGCGGTACATCGATATAAATTTGATATCGATATAACGACATCACAAATATTGCGATAAATCGATTTGTCCATATTATTTTGATATTTGGTCTCTAAACGCACAAAAAAGTAATAAAAATATTCTTTTCAATGATTAAAGTTTCAGGAAATAAAACAAACTTTAAAATAGTGTAAGCAATAACAACGCCGCCTAAACAGTGTTGTTTTAATAAATTTTAGAAACAAAATATTGCTAGTTTTATCTATTAGTACTGAATAAAAACCATTAAAATTCGGTAATACGCGTTTCTGATTTTTTAAATTTTTAATATTTGCTAATTTATTAAAAAATAATTGATTGTACAATTTATATTTAATTATTAAATTTTCAAAACAAAAACAAATCTTTGTCATTTATTTCACAGTATCTAAACAATATTTATACAAATAATAGTACGTAGGTATATTATACAACAATAGTTGTAAGAAATATATTACGCACGAGTGGAAAAGTTGCGCTTTACCGCTCGAGTGTTGTGCTATACTTTTTCTACGACCACATAACATATACGGAGCCGCATAGCGGCGATTAGCGAATGCGTATTTTTGTAGCATACTTTTTCTACGATTACATAAAACATACAATTTTATCGGTTTTTTAGCTAATAACAAACACACGTACGTACGTTGACGTGAGCCTACTTTGATAATTTCTAGAAACTGTGCTTTTTGCTTACCGTGCGTAAAGACCCTCTTAATATGCATGCAGGCTGTACGTGTAGGTACAGTAATAGTCATTTACAGATCGTAAAAAATGGCACACTCCATAATAATATCTACAACTTCTTTGCTAACAAATTTTTGCTCTCAAAAACTGAAAATGGGATTTAGAATTTAATGGTAAGTCTAAAATTTCAGACATCCTATATATCTATATTCGATATCAAACTTTTAATATCTCTCACTCCTGGTCACATGAATCACTCAAGACTTTCTTAAGCACCTCATTTTGAAAATGACGTTTAGCAACCTACCCTGACATTAAATATTAAAATTAAGTTTAGTACGTGTCATCCTGCGTTATGTAGCAAAGATTAGTTTGTAAAACTGCATAGTATGAACATCAACACAGTTGTTGTAGCAACCATAATAATACCAGTTGGCAAATATCTCAAAAGTATTTTGGTTAAGTAATCGATTGACTTTCATTGAGTGTAGACGTGCTGAGTGAAAAAGTGTCTACGCCAGTGATTACGTGCGAATAATGTTTTGATATCATTGGACGCGAGTGATATCGGACGACTCACCGGTCGGTGACCCGTCAAAGCTATCGCGTAAAAATGACGACACGTGCAATACCGTGTGCCCTACATGCAACCGTTGCAGTAACGCCACAACGGAATGCAACACCCGCAAAAACAATAAACACGGAACCAACTGAGGTCACCATACTGAAACAGCAGCTCAAGATTGCCCGAGATGAGATAAACGAATTAAAAAAATTCATAGAAACAGCCCAGTTAAAAATTAATTATAGTCCGGCAAATTCTGATGAGGAAGAAGAATTAGTAGCCAAAGAAACAGAATGGCTACTACCTAAAAATAAAAAAAGAAAAGCTACAGCGTCGCCCGAAAAAAGCGAACCTAGCGCTAAAGCTGACCCTAAAACAAAGTTAAATACGACACGTAAACCACCACCTGTGGTAATAAGCAATGTAGACGATTACAATACATTAAATAATACTCTTCAGACAGCAAACATTAAATACAGTAACAGTTTAATGAATAACAAACAAGTAAAAATTAATGTAGAAACTGAAAAAGATTATAGAGAGATAACAAAAATAATGAATGAAGCAAATGCGGAATGGCATACATACGAAAACAAACAGACTAGGCCTATAAGAGTAATGGTGAGAAATCTGCATCCTACATGTGATACAGAAGAGATTAAAGCAGAATTGCAAGCCAGAGGTTTTAAGATACTGGAAGTAACCAACAAAATTAGCAAGAGGACGGTAAATGAGAAAGTTGTGACAACCCACTTGCCATTGTTCATGCTTACATTCCATAACGAGGAGGACATTAAAAAAATTTTTGAAATACAGGATATATGTCACCTAAAAATCAAGATTGAAGCACTAAGGAATAACAAACTAATTCCCCAATGCAAAAGATGTCAACGATTCGGGCACACTCAAAAATACTGCCAGCGCGTAGCCACATGCGTTAAATGCGCTGGTAATCATCTGACTGCAACATGTACCAAACCTAAAACTACACCAGCTAGGTGCTCTAATTGTGCAGAAGCACATCCAGCCAATTATCGTGGCTGTGCTGTTGCCAAAGCACTGCAGAAAAGAAGAGAAGAAAGTCAAAAGAAACCATCAAAAAGGCAAGAAACAAGAACCTTTACATCAAAGAAAACTACAGGTCAAATTTCCTATGCTGATGCAACTAGCGGAAATAGAAATACACAAGCTGCTAAATCTCAAGCACCCAACTTAAGTGAAAGCACATCTATGCAACAGATGATGCAGCAGATGATGAATATGCTTAACAAAATCAATGAGAGAATAGACACACTGGAAGCAAAAGCAACGGGAGCTATCCCAAAAAGGAAATAATTCATGGAGTATAAAGATCTACGAATTGTTACATGGAATGCCAATGGATTTGTCAGTAAAAAAGCAGAGATAGAAGTCTTTCTAAACGAACAGCACATTGATGTGTGTCTGATCTCAGAGACACATCTCACTAACCAATCATATATAAAAATAAAAGGCTTTAAATGCTATCACACCATTCATCCTGACAATAAAGCCAAAGGAGGAAGTGCGATAATCATTAAAGAAGCGATCAACCATTACGAAGATCATCCAATCCAAGATGAAAGTATACAACTAACTACGGTGGTGATTAAATCAACAAAACAGGATATCAAAATTGGAGCTGTCTACTTACCACCAAAATACAACCTCAAAACTGAAAACTATAAAAACCTCTTACAACACATGGGAGAAAGATTCATATTAGGTGGGGATTTTAATGCCAAACACTTAGATTGGGGTGCAAGAATAACCAATACAAAAGGAGAAGCTCTAAGGAGAGCCATCAGAAGTATAGGAGGAAATTTTCACTCAACAGGTAAACCAACTTACTGGCCTACCGATAAAAACAAAATACCAGACCTTCTAGACTTTTTCATTTCTAAAAAAGTCTCACCGAATTTTATTGAAACTAATGAATGTTTTGATTTAGAATCTGATCACTCAGCTGTTGTCTTGACACTAAGTGAAAAAATCATTAAAAAAGAAGCAAAACCAACACTTGTCAACAAAACAACGGACTGGGAAAGCTTTAGAATTAATTTACAAGAAGAAATCAATTTAAATGTTCAATTAAAATCAACTGAACAACTCGACATAGAATCAGAGAATTTTACCACATTATTACAAAAAGTTGCTTTCAAAAACACCAAAGAATCGACTCATATCACAAAAGGAGTGAATTACCCGGTTGAAATCCGAAACCTAGTCAAAGAAAAGAGAAAAGCAAGAAGACGGTGGCAACAAACACGTCAACCTTCTGATAAGACAATATTAAATAGTAAAGCACAGCAGTTAAAACGTGAAATTTACAAATTGAAATTCGATTCTCTGAATTCGTTTCTTACGAACTTAACAGCTGAGAAAGAAACTGACTACTCATTGTGGAAGGTCACAAAAAGAATAAAAAGGCCAATTATGTCAATACCGCCTATCAGGAATGGGCCAGGCGATTGGGCTCGTGAAGATCAACAAAAAGCGGATTTATTTGCCAGTTATTTAGCTGACGTATTTACGCCAAATCAAATACAAAATAATTTTACACCAACGCACGTAGAAAATATTATATCAGAAGAAATTGCTCCAGTTACGCCAAAAGAAGTAGCTAACGAAATTAAAAATAATCTGAGCCCGAAAAAAACACCAGGGTTTGATTTAATCACAGGACAGATTCTGAAACAACTGCCAAAAAAAGGAATTGTCATGCTAACATATATTTTTAATGCTGCGATTAGACTAAAATATGTACCGGCAAATTGGAAAGTAGCAGAAGTAATTATGCTGCCAAAACCTGGTAAACCTCCACACGATGCCAAATCATATAGGCCAATCTCTCTGTTGACTACAACATCAAAGTTGTTTGAAAAATTAATACTTAAACGATTAAAACCAATCATTCAGAATGCATCACTAATTCCTGATCATCAATTCGGATTCAGACCTAAACACTCAACGATAGATCAAGTACACCGTATTACCGCTATAATAGAAAAAGCACTTGAAGAAAAGAATGTCTGTTCAGCGCTATTTCTTGATGTCGCACAAGCCTTCGACAAAGTGTGGCATGAAGGATTAATCTATAAACTTAACAAAATATTGCCCTACCAATATGTAAAAATTTTAACTTCCTACATTTCTAATAGACTTTTTAGAGTAAAACAAGGAGAAGCCTATTCGGAATTGAAAGAAATACAAGCAGGAGTGCCACAGGGGAGTGTCCTTGGACCTGTCCTGTATCTACTCTACACCATTGATATACCAAAACTGAATCAAGTGAAATTGGCTACTTTCGCGGACGATACAGCATTGCTGGCAACAGGTAAAACAGATATAATTTCCACCAAAAAACTACAAACAGCTAGTGATGCCATACACGAATGGACCAATAAGTGGAAAATTAAACTAAATGAAACGAAATCAGTCCATATCAACTTTACAAATAAAAGATTGAGAAACTCTCCAGCAATAACAATCAATGAAACCATTGTCTCACACGCAAACACTGCAAAGTATCTTGGTATGACTCTTGATGCTAAATTAAGGTGGAAAGAACATATTAAGAAAAAAGAAAAGGAGTTTAAAATTAAAACCGCACAATACAGATGGCTTATTGGTAAATATTCCAAACTGTCATTATACAACAAAATTTTGATTTACAAACAAATTATTAGACCTACATGGTTGTATGGAATACAACTATGGGGGTGTGCAAAAATTACAAATATACGTAAGATACAAACTGTCCAAAACAAGGTGTTACATGAAATGCCCAACGCTCCCTGGTTTGTCAGAAACTCCGACCTTCATCGAGACCTGGGTATCTTAACCGTTGAAGAAGAAATCAAAAGATTTGCAAAGAAGCATGAAGCCAGGCTTCACCTACACGAAAATCCAGAAGTTCTCCAGCTGCTAGACAACCAAAACCTATGTCGTAGACTGAAGAGAACCAAACCGTTCGAACTTTCTAAGTGATCTGTGTAAAAGCAGAGCATTGTGCAAGTGTTAGTGTCTTTATTTCCCTAAGAATAACAAAGTCAACTAAAATACGTCGCTGGACTGATTTTAGCTAAGTAACTTAGATTTAAGATTTAACAGATACAAACTAATGGTTGGTCTTACTTCTAGACCAGTTTTAGTGTTTAAACACCTAGTGTTTTAATTTAAAAAAAAAAAAAAAAAAAAAAAAACTTTTACAATTTTTACAATAGACAAATAAATCAAATGTCATTTTAGTAAAGAAAATTACCGCTTTAAAGTTTTATAATTTGAGTACCTACATTACAAAATAATTATGGTTAAGAAAAAAATTGTATCTTTTAAAATGATTTGATAACTATAAAATGTACTTAACTATTCTAAAAATAGTTTTACAAATGATACAAGATTTGTATTTTAAAAGATTATCAAATAAATAGTAGGTACTTTAGAAATGTTTTCATCTCCAATATTGTACGATTCGTTATTGTCAAAGCTTTAGCATTTATTTAGCCTTCATACAATTTTTGCTAAAAACTTACGATAAGAAAATCACTTCTCAGTTGAGAATCCCGGACTGTAATCATTCAAAGTCAATCAATCAAAGAAGGAAGGAAGTGCAAGATGGCGGCCAATCTGATCGTGAGGTAAATGAGATGTTTGCTTATCAAACAGGAACTCGTCTGCCCCAGATAAAATACTCCGCAAAACTTTCATCGAGCAATTTAACTCAGGCACTGTGCTCCACTGACTTGATTATGATTGATAAAGAAATGGTTAAGCCAAACATTTTTATTTACAGTTTAATATAAAAAGTTGTGTTTACAAGGGAATTTTTGTGCAAAAAAATATACGCAGCGGATGATATGATTTTAATTGGTGGTAAATTAACGGAGCAAAACATAATTTTTATGAAATTATAAAATCGTTTTAATATTTTTATGCAGTAGGTACAGCTGTAATATTTTTTGCTATAAAAAGCTTAATATACAGGGTGTATAATATTCCTTACTATTCCTATTCGTATTAAGAGCAATTTAAGAGGCTTATATGCATTTTTAAGAAATGTGGCATTTATATGCAGGTTTAGGGAGTCGGCGGAAAAATAACCGACTACCGACTCCTGAGACGGTATTTTTTAAAACCGACTCCGACTCCCGACTCCTTTTATTTAAAAAAAAAACTTAATTAGTATATCTTATATTTTATAATGGTGAACAGACTTTATTTTCGTATGTTTCCTAAAAAATTAAGAAAATAAAAAAACTAAGTGTTTTAAAAATAAAAATATAAAATTTTTAACAATTCCGTTGTATCGCGGTTATCATATAACGCGGGTTTGTGGGATTGTATCCGACCCGCGTTGTAAGCGACTTCCAATGTATTTGGTATTTTACTTAAAGTAATTTAATAGGTACTATAATCGTATACTAGGGCTGTTAAATGTGAGATTTAAAAGATGAATTTATAAATTTATATAATAACCATGCATATTTTACTGTGAAAAATTTGTTATCAACGTTTATATTTTTAATGAATCACATTTCTGCTTTTATTGACAGTAAAATCTGGCTTAAAACTTTCTGGTAACATTGAAATTTGTTTATAATATGCACCATAACTTTTCAACATTTTATGTTATAAGACATTGGTTAAAAATTGAACGAATAATAACAAACAGAAATGAACACATTCAGTTTAGCTCCTTTTTCTCACTTAAATTTTGCAGAAACTTGACAGATGTAGTTTATTTTCGAGATCACAAAGAGATTTTTAAGTTTGCTCAAATGTGTGCCAATTTACAAAACCTATCTGCAAAACACCCCTCGTTATACATCGACTTTATAACTTAATTTTTTTGTTTATTAGGGTTAATTCAACAGAACAAAATTACTCATTAAAATAGTTTTAACATTAGAGCCATATTTCTACATACCCTGACCCTAAAAACTCTAAAATAAAGGCATTATCGGCTTTTGAAAACTTGCAAATGTCAACACGATGTAAGAACTAACCCTACCGTGTTTCACACGAATCATGCGTTTTGTATTCTTGCGCTGTCTATAAACCTCATCCGATCAAGTATTTTTTGCATATAAAAATTATAGGTACGTTCACAGACAAAACTAGTTTGTGTTACTTTAATCGTTCCCGTTTCCGTTAAAAAAAAAAACATTGACGTCGGTATTTTGTTATTGTTTCAAATTTTTCATACAGTTCCCATCCTAAAAAAAAAAACTAAATCAAAAAAGAGTCGGGAGTAGTTTGTCCGACTTCCGACTCCTCAAAAAAGCTCCGACTCCTCGACTCCCGACTCCCGAATCCGACTCCGACTCGTCATCCCTGTTTATCAGCGTCTTGACAAAGAGTATTAGGTACTGATTGCACTCTGACTTAATAAATCATGTAACATCTGCAAAGTGACTGCAGCAATACCACATTATCAGTTAATTACAATTAAGTTTAAAAATATATTACTAAAGATTTTATCAACATTCATAAATTACTTACCATTTACGTATTTTTATATACAAAATTTGCTTTAATTGAGCCGTTCATTTTGAAAGTGGCTAAGTCACTTTATTGTTATTATATTACTAAAAGTTTTGCATTTTAATGTGCATGAGAATATTTATTCTAACTACAGAGAAATTTCACTTATATTTGTTATCTCGGCTACTTATATTTTTCGCAGTGTACATAATATCGCACAGATGTTAACGAATCGTTATTTTTATTACTGTAATGTAAAGTGACTTAAGTCTCTTTCAAAATTAATAATTTATGAAAACAAAAGATTTGCTTTTGTCTCATGTGTTTTACTGAAGTAATGTTTGATAAGACAGTAATTTAAGAAAATTGATTAGTGAATTATATAATAAGTATAAGTAATTTGTATAATGTATTTTATTATAAGTTTATTCATGTAATAATTTATAGGAGTGACAAAGTCTTGGGACATTTCTCTTTGTTTTAAATTTTTTAAATAACTGGGGTATATAGAAAAGCAAATTAGACATTATGCCATTTTCAAAATAAATGTATTTACACTTCTGTTTAACAATAAAACTTCTGTTGACAAAAATAGTAATCGTTTTAAGAGAAATGGCAAGTAAAATAAAACCATATATTTTTGTAATCGTAAACAGCTTTAACTCATTTTTTTGAAAAAAATGAATTATGCTATTTGCAAAATAAACGGCATATTTAATAAAGTTCACAGTTTACTACTGCGAACCCGTGCGGAATCTGCGGAACACTTTCAATATTATTTTAAATTTCAGTAAAACTGCAATAATTTTAAATTTTAACATCGAATAAAAGCTTAACAGGTACTTTTATTAGCAGTAATACGGAAATATTAGTAACGGTCCGTATAATGGAAGGTTTATGATATATCATAAAACGATACCGCAAAGAAATATGACCAGAAAAGACAGAAAACACAATATATACAACGCCGTAGCGGGAGTCAAAGGGTTATATATACTGACTTGCATTGTGCTTGATTTATTGGCCTGTTAGTTCCGGGTTGCAAACTTGGACGGAAATTTTCTGCAAAATTTTATGCTAATTTGTAATTTTACAATTGAATGACGAATGAACACATGTTCACAAACACGCGTTGTTCATTTGTTGACTACTGTCACAAACTATAATATTAAATCCGTATTTGTTGGTGGTTTATGTTTTGTTTAATAAAGCGATAATATGCGAATAATTTCAAAATTACTCACTGAGCATTTTTCGTTACTATCAATTCCAGGACATTTTTCAACTACCTTAAAAGTGCGAATCTGGGAAACTGTAAAAATTGCTACTGATGGTGAACCGAATAAATATATAAATTTTACTACAACAGGAAATAGTTTATTAAAAAGAAATGAACGATTGTTTTAACAACGTCACACGCAATATTTATCATAAACTATCTAGGCACGTATATCATAAAAATTAGCAACTTGTTATAGACTTATGAACCGCTTAAATTACTAACAGGTGGTAAACCTGTGAGAGAAAAACAGATTAAATTCTTTAAGGCATTAATTGCTCATCATTTCTTTGCCAGCAGTGCGATTAAGAAAACGATAAATCATAACAAAATGTCAAGTGGTCCATCAGTCTCAATACGATTCAGTTCTAATGGTTATTCATTTATTGCTGAAGGTCTCTTGTTTAACAGCAAGTTTAGGTTTCAGCACACCCGAAAACGCCCTGAAAATTTGAAACTACAATTTATGCAAAAAGTCTGTTGAAAAAATATGCAAACATGTGTTATAAATTGCGGGAAAAAAATTTAAAATTGATAATAACGTAAATCATTTGTTGGCAAATTTACGATTTTTTTAAATTTTATGTTATGTCTTTAATGAATTTTTTTCTAAATCAATTTTAATGCCTTGGCAGTTTCTCGTCGCTTCGTCGGGAAATATTTAATAATAACATTATCTTCTTCTTTTCCTCTCCCATTATACTCTAAAGCGTCGGGTCGTTTAACAATGACCAAAAATTTTAAATATTTTATTCGAAATATTTGGTATAAAAATCTCCAACCTAATTTTTAGGAATGGATTATAAAACTACATCCTAACATTTTCGGTGTAAGTCTACGTTTACTTTTTGTTTTGTTGATGATTAATAATAGGTTTCTTATACTTCAATACTTGGAGGTAAGTTTTGTTCATTTCGCAGAATTTTATAACATGCAAAGTTTTCTAGAATACGTATGTATCGACTCTCGATAAATGATTGTGTTAATAATATTGCGCATTGTGCAAAGTAAAAACAACGTGAAAGAAGCGTACAGTCTTGTTTATAGGATTTTATAATGCTAATACTAAGACTGGAATAAATGAAACAGTACTGGTACCAATCAATACATAATGGCCGCATTCCACTCAAGCACCGTGCACATCGGTACATGTACTGCCAGTGTTCCATCAATCTGTGCACATGCACGGCGGTACGACAACTACTCCTAAAGTGTACTTAAAAATTATGCCGGGCACTTGTAGAACTGAACTAACATAACCTCAAATTTTCATGTGATTGACAGTGGTGTGAGAAAAATGGATGACACTTGCACGGTAATGTCCTAAAATCCTAAAAATATAATATAATAATCAATGTTTCAACTGCAAAATAGTTCACTGCAATCATAAACTGAAAATTTTGAGGTTAAGTATAAATACGTAAACGTTACACATGCACTTTGCTACACCGACCGTTCCATTCATTGTGTACCGTACACATACAATAAGTGTACCGTGCACTTGCACGGTGCTTGAGTGGAATGCGGCCAATGTATGGATGCGAATCATGGGTGCCAACAGACGTTTTAAAATGTAGAATAGAAGCGTGTAAAATAAAAATGCTAAAAAAGATGTATCAAGAATGGAAAACATAAGAAATGAAATAATAAGAAACAAACTAACAGCTTCTTTTTAATTTATTTAGTCATGAGTCCCTTTACTGTTAAGTGTAGGGCGTAGGACTGTTGGGTTGTGCTGACTTTTTTCCATTTTTTTTTCTATTTTGTGTTAGCTTTTTTTATGTTTTTCCATTTGATGTTTCTATTCATTGCTGCTTTTTTAACTTCGTCTTGCCAGGTTTTTTTTTGTCTACCTCTTTTGTTTTTTCCCTGTGATCTTGCTTTTCTAGTTGACCTTTTTTTTTCATCCTATAAATGTGACCCAAC
The DNA here is from genome assembly GCA_947652605.1 of Elmis aenea. NCBI lineage: Eukaryota > Metazoa > Arthropoda > Insecta > Coleoptera > Elmidae > Elmis > Elmis aenea. Next base: position 18,020,610 of record OX393576.1, read on the forward strand.
CATCCCAACAGCTGTCTTTCTTGTATTTTTGTTTTAACTGAACTAATCTTTAATTGTTCTCTATATGTTTTATTTCTGATTCCATCTTTTTTGGTTTTTCCTTGGATTTTTCTTAGAAACCCCATTTCTGCTGCATTTACTCGGCTACTATTTTTATTTGTAAGTGTCCACGTTTCACTTCCGTATAAAAGTGCCGGAGTTACTACCTTTTTGACCACTTTCACTTTTGTTCGTTTTGGGACTTTTCTATTTCCCCAAAAATGTTGTTCTTAAACTGTTAAATATTCTTCCCACATTTCCTGTCCTTATTCCTTGTCCATTCCTCCATTTTTCTCTATGATCACTTCTAAATATTTAAAGCTTTCTACCTATTCCATTTCAACCTGTTTTCCATTTTCCAGCTACCTAGTTGAAACGATCACAGGTTTTGTTTAAGTTTTTTAATAACGCGATCTAATACAACTGCCAATAATAGTGCACTAAGCACACATCCTTGTTATGTCAGTTGTTTCTATTTCTATTCCCTTGGTTCTTAGACCCCTACATACGTCTTTTCTTTTGATTTTATCGAATGTTTTTTCCAAGTCTGTAAAACAAACGTATTTCCTTTTATTTTGTAAGTTCTTTCCAATTGTTTGTCAACAAAAAATCATGTTATTCCTCTAAACTAAACCAATAGTAAAAAGTGTAATAGAAAAAAACGAACCCACCAAATGATGTGATTCGGTCATGTAGTAAGGATGAAAGACGAAATAACAATGAGAGTGATATGGCAAATGGAAAAAGGAAGAAAGGCAGACGGCCCAGGAAAACAGATTGACGAGATAGCGAACATACTTCAGAAAAAAAGACTAACACAGAATTAAGCAAAAAAAAAGCAACGAACAGGAGAGAATGGAGAGGAGCTATCGCCTCGGCATAGCTGGTAGAAGAGGCTTACAGATAGGGAAAAAAATGCTTTAATTTTTTAAATGTTTGTATTCAGCGTTTATTCCCGTAATGTTTTTAACTCTACCAATTTCCAATGTTAACTTGTGTATGTAAAGATACGGTGTGAACAAATTGTCTGTTATGTTTGCCGTTAGGTTGATAATTGTTATGATGGCAATAAACCAAACCATCGGCAATGGGTAGATATAAAAAGTCATCTGTAATGTCTTTGACACTGCTTTAAAATACTTGATCATATCGTTCAATGTCAGCTCGTCGTATGAATTAACGTATGTATGTGTATAGGTTATGTTCAGGATTTCTGATCCAGTGTTCTTAATTGTTTTTATATTGATCAGTTGTTTTGTTCCACAGCAATATTGTTTTAAATTGTAAGTAAAGACATACAATTTAAAACGCAGTTTTCTAATTTTATTCGTAACTGATTAGTGATTACACATAACTAGAAGACGCCAATGGTTTGTTCATATTTTTTTCTGTGACCAGTTGAGAAATTAAAAACTCTTGTGCCAACTTAAATTATTTTTACATTAAAACTCATCAATTTCTCTCGCACGGTATGGCACAAAATATGTATAAGCAAGTTTAAAATAATGTTTCCTTCTCAACAAAACATTTACATATGATTGCTTGAAGCCAAGGTAACACTGTGCAAAAGTTATTCAATATCAAATCGATATATTCTTCCTGCATGTCGTGTAGATATCAGAAACAAAAAGGATAATTTTATACATGTACTGACAATGTGAGAGGTAATAATTTACATATAAATGAACATTTTCCATTCAGCTATCGACATGTTGCAAAATGTGTTTGCCGTACATCAGCTGACCTGCAGCGATCGCTAAAAATAAGTAACCAGTTATGTTTTGTTAGTGAGAATGATAGACAATTGATCACTGTCACTGTACAGTTACATTGGCAAGTACAGAAACAGCGTTCGTTGGCAGATAAAAAAGTCTGTCTATTACTTCTTTCCTTAGAGATACAGATACATGTAAATACGCAAGTATTGTATAATATATTTACATACACACTGCTCATACAGGGTGTTCCAAATTCGGGGCTCAACATGAATATCTCGCTTATCTTAAAAGCAATGACGTCGTTTAGCTTGGAAGAAAGTTGCGAAATTTTTTGCTCATTTTCAATCTAAAGAATACCAGAGATCTTAGTAAATTTTTTGTTGTGTTTTGCTTTATTTATTTATTTTTAGAGATTATAAAAAAGAAATCCTATTCTCAAACAAACTTTTTATTTCATAAGCAACATTTTACTTTATACGCTGCTCTAATGCGATTTTGTGTTAAAAGTTTGGTCTGTGTTTGACCATCATCAATTATGTTATTTCTTATAGGCGCCATATTGGATTTTTGCTAAGAAAATCATCATTGAATATTTTTAATATAGTGATGTACCTTATGATAGGTAAAATTTAATAAATGGAGGCAAAAAGCACAAAAATGGCGATTTTGCATAAAATCAAAATTGCCATATGGGAACACGAAACCTATCTAAAATATAAGAAAATTGTAAAACTTGTCTAGTATTGTAATCATCTTTATAAATTTGTAGTTATTACCATAATAGGGATAATCTTGTTTATTAATAATTGTTAGGCAATATTAAGTAGCATTTAATTTAAGCAATTGACCCTCGACTTGAAAATATTATGTTTTGTAACAACACCATCTTACACTTATAATTAGTTAGATCAAAATTAAACTGATTTAAATGAAAAACACAACATCAATTTCATTTGAAATCTCATCCTAACTTGAAACAGTTACCATTTCATCTTAAACTAGTATTAAGTGCAAGAAAATAGTAGTAGGTACATAAAGTTGTGGCTTTACAAAATACATTAGAAATAAACCTTCGTATTTGTATTACAAATTTTATATTAGATACTAAAAGCCACGATTCGCAGAAAATTAGTAAAGGGTGGTCCAAATTCGATGGGATACATGGGTATCTCGCTTAATGGTCATGATAGAGAAACAGTTAAATCACCAAAAATGTGCAGTTTTTTTCAGAAAAACTTGGAACTGTTTTCAAAAATATTCTATTATTCCGGTTTTTGAGTTATTAGAGAAAAACTGTTTTTTTGTTATATTTATAAAGTGTCATATTTCTCTTATTGTTGTAAATATTAAAAAAGTTTATATACAGTGTGACCCATTTCAAAGCGGATCACCCCTATAAAAAGTTTATTCGTGGTCCGATTTTAACGAACTTTTTTCTTACAATAAAGCATCAAAAACTGTACTTTGGCATTTTATATTGAAATTCAGTTTACGCTCACAAAGCCTACTATGATTTTTTTTCGATGTCAAAATTGGCAAAATTTGTTTAACGATTTTTTTATTTGAAATCTGCTACACCACTGGATTCAGGATGCCCCCAAATGGGTTTGTACCAAACATAAAAAAGTATTTTTCCTTTTTCCTTTTTTCTTTTTATTTTTTATCTTTTCTTGTAAATTTAGTTGTTCACCAACCGAACGTTCAATAAAAGTTGCGAATAAATTGTTGCTTATTTAAAAGATCTTACGTCAAATAAAGTTTTTCTCTAATTTTTGTTTTTTACACTGCGTTTCCAATATCGATATTAATTTAATCACAAACATTGAATTCATAATTAATCTTTAAATAAAAAATATTTATCCATGAAATTTGCTACAAATCTTTTCGAGGGCATCCTGAATCCAGTGGTGTAGTCAGATTTTAAATTTTAAAAAACGCTTAACAAATTTTGACAATTTTGACATCGATAAAAAATCATTGTAGGCTTTGTGAGTGTAAACTGAAATTTAAAATAAGATGCCAAACTACCTACAGTTTTTGATGCTTTATTTAAAAAAAAAAAGTTCATGAAAATCGGACCACAAATAAACTTTTTATAGGGGTGATCCGCTTTGAAATGGGTCACACTGTAGATCATTTTTAGATATCTTCATGTAAATTATGATAGTACTAAAAAAAAATTGTTTACGCTCGCCGTTAAAGAGTTAAGTTATGACACAAACTTAGGTACCTTTTTTTAAATAGAACCTATAGTTGGCTATGGCCTATTTAAATTCCTTTTTTTTCCCATTCCAAATATACAAGGGTTGAAGTTAAAAAGGTTTTTTAATTTTTTTAAAGATGAAAAACAAAAAGTAGGCTGTGAGAACGAAAAAAAACAACAAAAATCGGAAATGATGGAACATATTTAAAAATTGTTCTGAGTTTGTTCCAAAAAAACTGCACATTTTTGGTAATTTAACCGTTTTTCTATATTGACTATTAAGCGAGATACCCATATAATCCCATCGAATTTGGACCACGCTGTACAATTACTATAAATATTCATAACATCCGTTTTACAATCTTGTCACAATTTATGGATTTTTGTTTACATGGCAAATTCATGAAAAATCGCTATTATAGCTTTTTTGCAGTTTTTTTCCAGGTTTTTTTAATGCAAAAATTTTCGAATAACAATATTGATGATCCAAAACAGACATATTAATAGGATATAGAAAATAACAGTTGCTACGGGAAAGTGTTTTTATTATATCGATATTACTGACAATAAAGAGGGTTAATCAAAAAAATTTTGGTCGATTTTTAAGTTTTGGTCTTCTGAGGAAGTTTAAATCTACGACGGCAATGAATTATTTTATAAATATGAATTCCCAATATATTCGACTTCGTAACTCTTAAGATAAGCGAGATCGCTTTGAATTTTAGACACCCTGTATAACTAAAAGTACCTGTAGATATTTACAATTCGGATAGTGGATTAAGCAATTTCAAGAGTTTGTTAAATCGTAGCTTAAATCGTCTGGAAAACCATCGACGAAGATGGATGTGCTCATTACTGATACGCTAGTGACTACATCTTTTTACTGACTATCCTCAATTTCTTTTTAGTCAAGTTGTTGTTTGCTGTTGTAAAATAAAGTTCCAAATAAATAACTCGTGTTTTTTTATATATTTACAATCACTAATTTTCTCTACATAAATCTTTTTACAATAATCTATTGTTACAAGCGTACAAAGTTGGTGCTATATTTGTCCTTTATGCATTTCCTGTTTATTTTAATGACGAGTTTAACAGTCACATGTTACTCGAGAAATAATATAAAAAGGTGAAACCGTCTAAACTCCAGAATATTATTTATTATCCTAAGAAAGGAACTTGACAACTTTAGAACCATCGCCAAATGTAAACGAAGAACAGACGGAAACGCGTCCTAGAAGCTACGACCTAAAATATTCAACAGCTATCGCAAAAGTGTTCAAAAACAGAACTATCCTAAGAATCAGACATCATTTATCAAGCATGTCGTGTGGTCCGGCGACTCCCACCATATTGAATATCGGGCAGCACTGACATTTACAAATGAATAATAATTGTGTCCTTTTACTTTCAACAATAGTCAGATGCGGCCTTTTTGCATCCAGTAGGCTCTGTCAGTCAGGATTTCAGGACTTACTCGTGACTTTAGTCAAGATTAAAGAAACCAGGTAATATTATTCCACGGACAATTATATTTTTCCACACTGATTTATAACAAAAAAAAGTCATCGTTTCATGTTTGTGCGAGTATTATAAATTGTGGTTTAAATTCCCATGGAATTTTTAATATTACGTGTGAATTGAGTTTGAACATATTGTAAACGTATATCAATGTTTTTTTAATAATAATTTTACTTATGTATTTTTGTTTTGTTAATTTTTATATCTTTCTATTCAGTTTTATAAAATCAATGAAAAATAATTCCAGAAAAACTTTGAAATGTTTTTTTACACTGGTTTTACATTAAGTTTGCCAGTCGCACCCTATAACTTTGGTATGTTAACGCTCGAGCAGGCGCGCTGGATTACAAAGTAAGATTTGTGGTAAGGTGGTAATTTTACTTTATTACTCTAATTCTGTAGGGAAAAAAATGTAAACAAAACAATTGAATGTGATTCTTACAATCAATTTTCTTGCAAAATCATGTCAAAAAAACCACATATGTGTGTCAAACATGTGATGCTGAAGAAATAAAGATAATTTTAAAACTTTTATTTAGATTTGTGTGTTTAACTGTTACAACATAATATATATTTTATATTGAAATATACAGATAAAACCTCTTTTACTCGATACATTTGTAACTCGATTTGAAATCGGTGCAGATAAACTGTAAAACTTCTAATAACACATTAAACTTTATGACGCTGTCTTAATCCTTCACTCTAATTGCATAAGTCGATTTTCCTCCATAACTCGATTTTTATAAACACCCCTTAAAAGTCGAGTAACAGAGGTTTGACCCGTAATTTGTTTAAGAAGAAATATCATGAATTATTTGTATTTGTAAAACGTAAAAAAGTAATATTATCAAACATAGAAGTTATTTGTTTGTAAAGATACTATGACCATAGTATGCTCACAAGCCCGATCGTGCAAAAATAAGGGGCGCGCCCGCTCGAGGGTTAAGAGGAAACCCCTATTAACCTTAAACCATAAAATGACACCACCGATTTTTTTTTTTTTATTAAATGACTATACTTTTTTTACTTATTCTGATAGAAAATTTTATTCTTAATGAGATCCTGCATTAAAAAAATACACAAACAGGAAAATTAGGTTAAAAATTATGGTTTATGTTTTAGAAAATCTTGGCAATCTTTGAGTTTGGTCAAGATAAGTGTTTTGTAATTAATTTTTTTTATATTATTGTTTTAAATTTGTAAAACTGATCATTTAAACTCAGTATGAATCATTTCCTAAACTGTAATATTGAATTAGGAGCGAGTTTTGTAATTTTGTTTTTTCAGTGGCTGGAAAAGAGAATTCCTTTGTGTTCAGTAAACTTTGTAAAAACTAGTAATAGTCAAACCTTTACATTAGAACTTGGGTTATTATTGGAGAATCTAAAAGGCCTTAAATGCATGCATAATCACTAGCATTCAGAAGCTGTGCTGCCTAGTAAAGAGTTGTTAAATCCGTTCAAATCACGAAGACCATTAGCTAAAGTCAGTGCTATGAATGCGAATGGGGTCATTATTTATCTTTACTGACTGACTGTTATCCAGTTCTGCATTTGTATACAATTTTGACCTTCACCTAATAACCCAGACGTATTGTTAAACACAGATAATTATTGCTGCAGATGACCATTGTCCCATTTTGGCTAGCCCAAGCCACAATAATTTAAAAAATTATATGCTTAGAAGTTTGAATAGACTTTTTGTTACAGCTATAAATAAGTTTAAACGGACCCAAATGAATTATTAGTAAAAACGAAATAAATAAATAAACTGGCGTACTCAAAAATTGTGTTTTTTTCTATTCAAACCAAGCCAATAGCACAAATTGCATTCCGGTTTTTTTGTTTAATTTTTAAACGAAACTTAAGTAAAATTATCTAATATATTTCAGAGTTAAATTGTTGAGTTATTTAAGTGATTCAAACTAATCAAGCCTCAAAACACTAAACAGTTGATGTTAATAAGCTTAATAAAAAATAACGAAGGATCTTATTTTCAAATGCAATACCAGTTTAAGACTTTCTTCCGTCTCTTCATCAGGGACAGTCATACTCAGCCTCTATCGGAGGGGGGCAAAGCGGCAAATGCCCGGGGCCTCACAATTTTAGGGGGCCTCTGACAAATTTAGGGGCCTCACAATGTTTAACTGGATCTGTAAAAAACCGTACGGATTTCAAAAAAGCGGGAGTCATCAGTGTGAACCGGGACGGATTTTGAAACAATTCAAGAAAGCGAGGACCTTTTTTATTTAGTCACACTGCCCCAGGCCTCGTGTTTTCTGTAAGGCCCAGGTCATACTTATAATATAATTTATTATTATTATTTAATAATGTATTAACAAATAAGGATGAACAGACGAGAGTCTTGAAATTGGTTTTTCATTTCCACAAGAGATCTGATAAAAGGTAAGTGATTATTGATCAAGCGTATTTATATATGTACTTATTAACTTCGGTCTAAACCTGCACCTAATAATTATTTTTTACTTAAAATTTTTGTTTAAAAATGTGTTTGTTAAACACTTTCTTAGCCACTAAGTAAATAGGGGAAGGTCGCTGGGATTGGACCGGTTCCTCAATAAGACCGACCACGTCAATTTTGGCAGTTTATTGACGTTTATCATAGAATTCTACTTTATTAAAAAGAACACGTGCACCCTGCACAGCTCAAGTTAGGCATATGCAATTTCATACGTCAACTCGTACACCAAGGTACTTGTTTCCGTCAATAAACTGCCAAAATTGACGTGGTCCAATTGAGGAACCGGTCCAATCCCGGCTACCTTTCTATAAGCTAAACTAAATGCTACAAACCAATATGAATTATTATAGCAAAACAATTAAATACTTAAATTATTGATTCAATTATATTAACAATGATTGCAAATACCTTATCATTCTGATGGGGTCCCCCGGGTCTTTTATTATGTTCGAAAATCATTCAAATTCACTTGCCAGTCTAGGTTTCAAACAAAACATTGCCTACAAAACAGCTCATTAAGGTCCCCTATAAGCTATTAATTTTGGATGTGGTACTCAGAATAAAAAGTTTGATAAACACATTTTAGGAGTTTAAAGTAAAAATTATAAGAATTTATCAATGCACAAGGGTTATCAAATACTGTTTTGCCAGTCCACTATTTAACATTAGTTTTGACTGAAACTATAAAATTATACTTTCAAATGATCAAGTTACTTGATAACTATATGACGTAAGGGATAATTACCCTAGGGATTTGTATCAGTGTTATTTTTAACTGATTTTTTAAAATTTATCACTTGACTTCATGTGTCTAAATTCCATTGGATTTTTATTAACCCTCATAATACCACGGGATCACTGGACACGGGACAAGCTCTTTGGAGCGGTATATTGCTCCTTTCTAAAACGCGAAAATGTGTGACTACACAAAACAACACATTTTATTTTTTGGTACAGTACAATTTTTGTAGCATGTATCGTTGTTTAAAGATTTAAATAAGTTACCCGTAATTCCACTGGGGTCACCGGTGACTCCTGATACTAAGCGTGGTGCATTGAGTTTAGAACGTTTTTTTGTTTTATTAGTCTGCTGGTAGGTATTAGCAGGAATTTATAATTCTCATTACAAATTTGTGGAATGTTGAAGATAGACGTCCTTTATTTCAAAAGAAAGAGGCTTACTTGAATTTTTTCAATGCCTCCCTTTTGATAATGCTGAAACAAGAAGAAACAATTAAGACCCAGATAAACTGGCACCGATTTGAACACTTTTTGAATTATGGCTATTTACTCTAAGCTGCTAAGTTTTCGAGGTAGGTGTCCCTTTAAACAATACATATAATCAAAGCTGAAAAATATGGTATAAAGATTTGGGCATCCTGCTACAGTCAAAGCTAATACGTTTACAATTGCCAGATATACAGTTGTAAGACAGATGATCAGCGTGAACGCATCAAGGCACGCGTGTCGTTTTAGAAATGAGAGAGGGGTTAAAGAAATCAGAGAGGAGTGTAACCACCGATACTTTTTTTACGAGTATCGAACATGCAAGAGATTTGAAAGAAAAGAATGTAACATTGCTAGATACAGTACAGAAAAAGAGATCAGAGTTCCCTATGGAATTAGTAACTTCATGTAGAAGATTTATGTTTATGCAGATACCATAGACAAGCTTGTTCGAACATTTACTGTGAAGAGACAAACATGCAGATGACCTGTTGCAGTTTTAAAAAAATAATGTTATAGATATTAGTGCCCTCAACTCCTACATTATATGGTGTCACCTAAATAAAGATTGGCAATCAAAAAAGGGCTGCAAAAGGTGACAGTTCCTTAAGCTACTAGGAAAACAACTAGCGGCTACTGAAACAGAGTTACAAGAACCATCAACTTCACAGAGGCAGTAACAAAAGTCGCAAAAACTGAAACGTGGAGATGTTGGGAATTTAGATAGAAAGCATTTAAACAGATGCAACCATTGCAGTCTCTTTCTATGTAATAATCACCAGACAATTATTTGTTCGGCAAGCAAACGTAACATAATCATAGAATAGTATTTTTTATTGTTATTATTATTTAAAATCAATTACTAGTAAATATTTTTGAGTATTTGATACTACCATTAGTTGTTTAAACAATGTTTGCCAAGCTTGGAATTAATTTTTACTTAATACAGTAACGAAATACGGTAAATGTGGGTTAAAGCAAAAAAAATATCTCACAATCAGTAATAAACGTAGCGTATTATAGATTATACACAATATTAACTTTGTATTTTTAGTGTAACTTTTTGTGTCGATTACTATTATATTAGAAGAACTTCGGCAATTCGACACATGCAGTGCACAAACATTTTACTATTTAAACGGGTGTATGCGGTTTTATTTGATTTGATGGATCGACAAAAATATTTTGACAATTCACCATAAACTTTACAAGCTTAACAAGATCGCAATTCTTCGGTACAATAATATTTCAAGAAATTGATTGATCACTTACACGCGGATTATATACAAGAACTGATTTCGTAAACACTGGTTCAGGTTGAACACGAACCGGTAAACGTTATGAGACTCTTGAGGATTGCCAAGTCATGACACTACAACTGCATCAATTTACCGTCAAAGAAACCTGCGGTAAGTCTAAACTGCCGTTCCTGGTACTGGAAACTGAAATGTTGTGTTGAACCAAACAATATTTTATTTTATTGCACGCTGCCTACTTGGCCGATTTACTTAGGCACAAAAACCCGTTTATTTAGTTCATAATTTAACAATGACAATAAAGTCAACAGAAAGATTTTAATCAATTTTACCATTTAGTAAAGTATACAAAATACGTGCATCGCCATAAGCATCCCACGAAAGAAACCTTTTAAAATTAATTATCAGTATACAATTTATAAGGATATATTTTGATAGATTCACTAGACAGGATATCCCAGTAAGAGTTTCTCAGCCTAAAACTTCTTTATTTTTGTTGTTGAATTCGAGGATCGCAAGTCTTTTATAAATGTGTTATTTTTAAATTTTATTTGTCGGTTTTACTTTTAATAATAAATCAATATTTTTACATAGCACATCATTTAAAATCTCTTAAAATAACCTATGCTACGATTTATCTATAATATACAGAGTGCCACAGATAACAATCCCAGCATGGAAATCTGGTTCACTATAAAAGAGACAGGTTTACTTAAATTAGATTAATTATTCTAAGTATTAGAGAAGCTAAAATCTATTTTAAAAAGTACCTAAGAAGTTATAGCAAAAATTTGAAAATAGTGAGTTTTTTTCTTACATAACTTTTTGTCCATATCACCAGATCAAATTATTTTGTACATTCTTAAGGTACTTTTTTATGTAGAATGTAATTATTATTTAAAATTACTTACATTACTTTGCAGTTTTGAATTGGTACCCCTAATTTCATATTTTCTTATGGATCATCAAGTTGGCTTTGTTAAGTGTTTTTTTTTTTTTTCTCTTTCTATTGATGTATCACTTGTCATACCTATTGAAACAAATAACTCAGAAAATAAAAAAAGAAGTTTTTAAAGACTGCCTTTTTTAATATGGCTTATTATTTAAATGAAAAGAAAAATTTGAAAAATAAAATATGTCAAAAATCTAATGCCATACTTAGGAAGGTTAATTATTAATAATAATAATAATAAATCTTAATTTAGCTTTTTAGCTAATTTTACAATAATTTTCTACTGCTTATATTTATTTGTACATATTCTCTAACTATTATATCTTAACATTATTTTTCACATATTCTATGCATTTTTTTAAATTCGATATTGACGTCTATTTAATTCTTCTTTTGGAAAATTCATATTGAATATGTTATACTAATTTATTTATGTTTTAACAATTGACAGCAATTAACTCTGACATTTGCTACTACAGAAATTATTGTTTCTATTGTCAAAGTCGGGGCCTACTCCGAGAAAACTAGGAAATTCCTACAGAACGCTTATAAGAATAAGTAAAATGTAAATATCTCAGAAAATATTTATTTTAGGTATAGGTAAGTATTAAGAAAAGTTGAAGAAAAACAAAAATGCAACAAAATCACGTAATAATATACAGGGTGTTCCATTTGAAAAAATTAAGTTATTGATGTTTGAAAATTGGGAAGTTGGCACATCTATAAGAAACACCCTGTATAATATAAATTAATTTTGATGTATTTAGACTATGACTACACCTTTAGACTTTGTATGTACAAAATATCATTTGCCAATTATTATTCATAACGTTGTGCTCTTGACAAGTATTGTACCCTGTTTTTCTGGAAATTCAAAGATTTTTTGAGATAAATTGGCAACATCGCAAAAAAATGAAAAAAACAAAATACTGTCATATGGAGATTTTCTTGCTGAATTCGATTATGCAAAAATATACTGGGTGTTCAATTTAAAAAAAAAAATACCTTTAGTGACGCCCCACTTTTATGAAACACCCTGTATACTTGAAACTAATTTTAAAACATGCACGTCTAGATATACTATAGGTTTCAATAAAAACTTTTTTTTAATAAGTTGACATTAAGGGCAATAATGGACTTTATCGCACTATTGGCGCACCCTGTATATTTCTTGTATATTACTTTGTAATTATGTTCATTTTTCATCAATTTTTAACTGAACAATTGGGCAAATTTACTTTTGTCAAAATTTCAAAACGCTGCGGTAAGTACTAAGACATGGTCAACCAATCTCCTGGGTATATCCTTCATTGCAGCCGACATTGACATTATATCGGCAAAAGAAAAGTGATGAAGGTTAGAGGCAAATGTAAACACTATGAATTGCTAGAATTGCGGGAATATTTTTATTTTTCAAATTACAAAATTGCAGATAATTAGCGACAAAGTTACACGTTAAACATTTTAATGAACATGATTTTTACAAGTACGTGAATGTACAATACGCGCGTCCTAGAAATCCACCGAAACAACAAATCATGCTACATAACAATTGTAATTATTGTACTTTTTCAGATACATGTAAACTAAACACTGGATGGAAACTAATTAAATTATATTAAAAGCGGATTCTTGAAGAAGCTAACGTCAGGAGTTTAAACTCTAACTGATGCTTTGTGGAAGACAAGTATTTTATCATAAATTTTCTCAAATGCCTGAATAATTTTTATAAGTTATTGTTTTTATTTTAAATGTTTGTCATAATTTCGAGTTTTCACATAAAATAAATTGCATAAAAAATCTCGAATTACATTTTCACTGAATTAGTCACAAATCTTTCATTAAACTATTTTAACAAAATGTTAAAATATTATAAATTAAATTGGCTTTCAGTGATTAAAACAATATAAGTTCCCTTTTAACTGGGTTTTATAAAAACACAATACCAACATAGATTAATTAATATATTCCTGCATATTTTTGACGCTCAAGCTATCCGCAATTGATTAAGACAACTAGGATAAAAATTTTTGAAACAAAGAATAAATTTAATGCGTAACAAATGAAGAACAATTAAGCGAAAATTTTGCTTGTAAGGCTTATACACTATACAGCCAACATTGCTTCAAGTTTTTTTTTTTATTAACTATAACCCAATTAAAAGAGTATTAATTCTTGCAAATTTTTACTGGACAGACAAGACAATAAAAGGAAGATAAAAATAAATAAAAACAATAATTTTGATAAAATTTAATCCCAAAGTTAACTTTAAAAAAATTAGATTTCTGCAACAAGGATTAATTTTTTCAAAAAAAATTCATAAATTTGAAATGTTATCGTCAAACCCAATATAACTTTTGTATGCAATTAATAAATGTGTATTTTAAAATGTGGTTTATGTTTGCAATTATTAAAAATACTATTTGTTTTTTATTTATTGTTGATTTTGAATGCTAGTGTAATATTTTTCTCAAAATGTTAACGGTTTTGTTTCAAACCAGTTTTCTTCTTTAAACAACAAATTGATAAAATAAAATATTCATCGTTTTAAATTTAACTGATCCATCAAACATTTGTTATGTTGGTAGTTTAATAAACTGAATTGTTACTTAACTGTTAAATTGACGACAAAAGGATACAGTTGTAATTCTATGATATTAAAATGGAAATAAAATATCTATCTTGGAATACAAAAATTTATACCTAATTACAATTACTGACTTTAAATGTTCATGTGATACAATTAAAATTATTACGCACTTATTGTTTCTGGTTCATGATACTGAAGTTTTTTAATCTAGAAAAAGATATTGTCTATATCACAATACTTAAGTGAAAATGGCAAACGCAATATAATTATAATATAATTACATCCTGCGTCATGAGTAAGTACAACTGCTAGATAATGGAACGTGAATTTGCATAATTGAAAAAATAATAATTTTATCCATTGCATCTTGTTTTTCTCTTCAGTGTGTAGACAAGAAAATTATTACTATTAAGTTAACTGTAATTAACGGGCATATGATTAATGATTACTGAGAAACCATAACGTTAACCTGGGTGAGAATATCAATTATATCAACAGGTATATCCATGTTTTCTAATAATTGCATATGCATTTCATTAAAATCTTGCACATAAAAGTAAATTCTTGCAAATTGTAAAAAATGTGCAACGCGTTTCAAGACTTGCCAGATAGTGAGTCTATACTAAAATATACTACACTTCAAAATCTAATTTACGTTTCAGGGCGATAAACAAATTTTTCATAAAAATTTTAACTCTTAAAATCAGGGCATGAAACCGGTTTTTTAAACCGGTTTAAAAAACCGGTTAACCGTTATTTTTTGTCAGAAAAAGTGATTTTTAACCGAAACCGAAACCGTTATTTTTAAAGGCAAAAAAAAACGGTAACCTTTAACCAAAATAATAAAAAACCGGTTTTTTTAACGTCTTTTTTTTAAATAAAAATTACGATGAAAAATACAAAATCTGTAGTAAATGCGATTAGTTTACCAAAAGTCATTACTGAACTCTTGAATGTACATTTATTATAAAATTATAAATAAATAATATCTTTTCATACTTTGCATTCTTGATCTAAATAATTTTAAAAACCGGTTAATTTAACCGGTTTTTTCTAAACCGGTTTTTTACGAATAAAACCGGTTTTTCAACAAAAACCGTTATAAAAATAAAGTTCTCGATTTCGGTTAACCGTTAACCAAAATTTTTTTCGGTTTCGAGCCCTGCTTAAAATAAACATATCTACATAAATGGTTCTATTTGCCTAAAACAAACTACAAACTTATTTGACCAATGTTTAAACCAAACCAGTAGTTCATCAGAAAAAAAAAACAATCGGAATTTATTGGTTAAAACATCTTAGAAAAAGATCGAGATGAGATGTGGTCCCGTCTTGTTAAAAGTATATATGAATAGAGGGAAGAAAATAGGGATCTCAAAACCGTTAAAGATAGGCAGATGATTAAATTAACAAAAATGTGCGTTTTACGTCCTTAGTAAGAATTAAACTGAAAATGTACAGATTGTGTCCCGTTTCTGATATATCCTGGACAACTGAAACATTTTGTTTTTAAATTTTATCAGGAACTTTTAAATTATTGACTTAGGCACAGGTTATAATCGTATGGCATGGCCTGACCCAGCCTACTCAGTTTTCGAGATGCATTAGCCAACTTGATTCTTTTTTATGGGCGCCGTAATAGAATTTTATGCTAACAATTAAAAAAAACTTAATTCTTTTTTTTAATATATACCTTTATATCCAAGAGGATATTTTAGTAAACAAACAAAAAATATAGAGCAATATCGAATCCAATTTATGAAAGAAATCTAACAGTAAAAGCAATTAGAGAAGAATTTCTTTTTGAAGAATATTTAGACTTATTTCGAGACTATTGTCTCTTCTTTGGTAGATTTATTATTTATTTAAATTCAATTTATATCGAGAAAAGATTATCACAAAAACGATTTTTGGATACCACAAAATTAATAATTATTTTTCCTTATAAATGAAAGATCGTAAGAAGTAAACTGGTTTATTAATAAGTCAAATTTCTTTATAGATTTATCAATAGATTTTAATTAGTCGAAAGAGTTAACTATATAAACGAAACATACTCAAACGATGTGCGTAAACTTTATCTAATCACTGTACTTAATAGTTAATTAATATACAGAAATACAAAGATAGTACAACTTTTTTTATGTCAAGTCAATTATTGTGATTTTGTCATTAAATAAATGCAGGCTTTACACATTACGAAGTGACGTCAGTTGTTGCAACTTGATTTATTGTGCACGCATTATCTACGATGATTCGCCAGTTAGAGAAGAATGTTTGCAATTATGTGCAAAACAATAAGTGTAGGAATCACAAAAAAAAACAATGTCCAGGTTTTTAATTTGTTTGAGCTATCTAGACGTTGTATTCAGTGCGTTTTCGTAAAAGAATTTATTGTGTGAATTTTTGATACCGATATGAGATGTAACAAAAAAGTATCATTAGTATTATTTTTCAATGTAGCAGTATTATTATAGTATATTACATAACAAGAGTTGTAAGTAGTATATTACGCACGGAGCCGCGTAGTGGCGAGTGCGTATTTCCACGAGTGCGTAATCGCTTTACAACTCGTGTTATGTAGCTTACTTTTTCTACGAACACATAATACCTACGATTTTAACGGCTTTTTGGCTAATATACACATGTAATTACGTTGTATTGTCAACTTTGACATAAGCCTACTTTGACACTTCTAGACAAGTATGCGTTTTGCTTACCGTGCGTTATAACTCACTTACTATGGATGCAGGAAGTCTACTTTGATTATTTCTTTAAAAAACTGTGCTTTTTGCTTACCGTGCGTAAAGGACCCACTTACTATGCATGCAGGCTGTATGGTAAGTCATTTA
Source organism: Elmis aenea (assembly GCA_947652605.1). Taxonomy (NCBI): domain Eukaryota; kingdom Metazoa; phylum Arthropoda; class Insecta; order Coleoptera; family Elmidae; genus Elmis; species Elmis aenea. Next base: position 18,037,449 of record OX393576.1, read on the forward strand.
CATTAGTAGTCGTACAAAAAATAAAATATGAATAGAAACTGCATATAACCAACCGGTGAAATCTATTTGTCTATACACATTAGCGGTGGAACGTTAGTATTTTTTAAAGTAAATTTTGTAGACTATGCTTTACCTAATCCTGGATGTATAGTCGGTGTGGAGGAGTCGAATCTTTTGGAGGTGTCGAGAATCGAAAACACTATCAACTCCCGACTCTTTAATTAAGTTGTTATCAAGTATGAGGACATGATTAAAACTAAAACAAAATAACGATATTAATCGAAGTTTTTTAAAGAAAACAAGAACGACATTTCGTTGTTTGTGTTTTCAAGAACGGAAAAGAAATTGAAAATATTTTATATTCTCGTGTGGTGCATGTCGGAGTCTGTTTTAAAAATGGTAATTGTAAGAACAATTCAGTTCCCCTCCGTAAAGTTCTAAATATAAGTCTGAAAATTGTTTCAATTTCCCTTTCATGTAGATTTTAGGAACAATAACTAAATTACATTTTAAAACGTTTCATTTCCTTGCCTCTCCTTAAAACTCTGAATAAGGTCCTAAAATTAAAAACAAAATTATAGAAATCTTAAAACTATTAAAGAAATGAAATCGAAAAAGATTTCAGCGTATTCTTTGTTTCATCCTGAATATCGACGAGAAAATTGTTTAACAAGGGATGTTCGTAAATTTCAGGATGATTAACTAAAATTTAAGTTAAAATCTGTCTTAAAAATTTGCGCACGTAAATTTTTCAAAATATTTGTCACCAAATGAAAATTCACATGCGCAAGTTAAGTTTTCGGTTTGATTCTGAACATAACCCTCAAGGGGCGCACGGGTGTCTGCTCGATGACGGCATTGAAGAGTACTTCTCGCTCTCTTTCGCTCCCATGAGAATAAAGATCTAAGTGGGAGTAAGAACGAGATCCCCGTTTGACAAGCTTTGACGTGCAGAAGTGGAGAGCCACCAGTGGGAGGAGTGTAGCACTTGGCAGCACCGTGCTTTCCGCTCGTACTTCAGTGCCGTCGTGACAGCGCGTACATAGAAGTCGCGGTTATATTATTGAACTTCACGACAGTTTCATAACTGAATGCGAATGTACGTTTTCTGATGTTTGTGCGGGAAAATTCGTTATGAAAAAGAAAAAACAGCGATTAACTTTTATAGCTGGTAACAACAAACGAATTTATGTGGCATTCTGAAACATGTTTTATAATATAAATATGATGTTATGTACATGAAATACGTTTATCAACAAATTCGTATAAAGCGGTTGTTACATACGAAATATTCGAGTGTGTATATAAGCGCGTGTGTGGCCAGTTGCTGCTAGTTGGCGCCACATCTGTGTCATCCATCATGGTCCGTGACGTTCAGCGTTGCCATTGGTTGTGTAGTAGTCACGTGGTCTGTTAATTGGGTGCTGTGGGCGGGAGCGTCGGCTTGGTTGAAAGGAAATCTTGCATGTAGTAGGGGTACAGAAAAAAGAGCCCCTATGCAATAGCCTAGTGCGCCGCAAACCCCCCACCGAACAACCGTCTACACGCTATCGTACCTATAGAGCTGCAGCCGTAGCTCTAGAAAAATTAATGATCATGAGCTCGTTTTTGATGAACCCGGTTTCTGGGGCTGCTCTACCGTCGAGTTATCAGCAGCCACAGCATCTTGCGGCCGGTGTCGTTGTGGATCCTAAATTTCCACCTAGTGAAGAATATAGTCAAAGTAATTATATACCTTCCACTGGTGGAGACTTCTTTAGTGGACATCATCATATCACTCAGCCACAACACCATCTTCAGTATGGTTACCATAATCATCATCAAGCAACTACAACACCGTACGGGCCCGCTAATAACGGAGGATATGGTACTTATGGTAATTACTATCATCCTCAAATTCATCCGCATCATGCGACACCGCTACATTCCCATCAAATTCGACCGACAATCCCCATGCATCCAGATACACAGCAGTCCCACGTTCAGTGTGGTTTACCAAGTCATCAACCACCATCCTCCTCTAGTTCGGGTAATCTTCTTCAGAACATAGCAGACGTTGCGCCTACCGTGACTCAATCTAGTGATGTGAATTCTGGTGTGTGTAGTCCAGCATCGACTGGACACGGACAAGACTCTAGAGGTTCACCGCCAGGACAACACTCGTTACAAGAATTAGGATTAAGATTAGAAGACAACGCATCCGATGAACAAGACGAAGGAGACGATGATCCAGACGGTTCTCCTCTTGGGGATGACGACGATGATGAAAATGATGGTGGTGATAGAGTTATATACCCCTGGATGAAAAAGATTCATGTGGCCGGTGCAGGTAGGTTACACTTTCATAATCATATTCGACATCAAAAATCTATTTAGCGCCAACTAGACACCAAATAAATGCGTTTTAAAACGATGTCAAATATTTCATTCCGTCCAGAACTTCCCAAACAAGGAGATAAATCGCATCTCATTTATCTCATCACAGAACCATTTAACACCCAAATCTGTTTAACTTACTTTAATTTGCACTAAAAGATTCTAAACGAGCACTTCAACAATAGGACGTTCTTGTAGTGGTGTAAACAGTATGAATACCGCCTGTGACATCGAGGCCACAGAGGTAAAGTTACAAATTGTCGGTCATTTATAAATAACAGATAATAAATCGGTGGTACTTCAGGCTTTGTGTAGGACAAGAACCCTTAGCCGAATAACTTATTGCGGTCGCATCTTTTCGATAGACAGAGCGCGGCGGAAAGGTATTTGATTGTGTCTAACCTGTCATGCAGCATTTTGGATTGTATAAAAACGACTTTTATGTGTAAAAAGCGATTGCGTACAGCAAAATCAACAATGACCAAAGCGTTGAAGCTTAAACGAATGAACAGAAATAGTTAAAAATTATGCATCAAAAAACATCCTTCCACAATGAAGCTGCTAGCAGAAACGATATTTTTGGGTCAATAACAATCTTACAGCTTTCGTTAAATATTCATATAAGTTACATACGTATTTTACTCACAATACATAAAGTTTAGAGGGTCATACCACGATTGTTAAAGACAGCCACGTTTCCTTGCAAGTAGTTATTTAAATTATTCAGGTCTTGTCCTTGCATTAGCGACGGTAAACAACTAAGAAACTAGTTACGTTCTAAAATTTTAAAGCAACTTTGTAAGAATTTTGCGTTTTGCTTGTTATTAAGGTGATTCATAGCGATAAATAAAATTAATTTTGAATGGAGGCAACTATTTTTTCTGTAAAAATGATTTTAATCCGTTTAGATTTAGTATGTTATCCTAGAACAAACAATAGACCACAATGTCTTGACTAAGTAATAAGTATTTTTGATTAAATTATATCCAAATCACAAATCAAAAGTTAAAAAAATGTCTATTCCTAAAAAAGACGTTTCAAAATTGTTGTTGTTTCTACTCCGCTTATTTTTATTATTAATTGCATATTATTTATTCAATAACTTAAGAAAATTATATACATTGTTAATGTGCAGTTCATTTTAAAACACAAAAACTCTACAAACACATTTTCTACACATCTTTATAATCTAAATTGGCGTGTTCGTTCGCTATGTAATGACATAATTTGGTTGGTTCTAATCAGAAATTCAGTGATTCATTAGAACAAAACAATTTAGCCAAGTGTTAAATAAATTACAAATCTATTTTTCAAATGTGTGGTAATTCCATTGTCCACATAAATTTGGATTCGTTAGTGTAATATTTTTATAAACGACAAAGCGATAAGAGTTCGCGTGATTACAATGTCATTTATTTTTTTACTATCATTTATTTTTACCGGAAACGTAATGATGAGATGATATAATTTATTAACTGCTAATGTGGTGTTTAAATTATTATATTCATAGAAAATATCCAGCAGCAATTGTAATTAACACTTCATTATTGTTTCAGAATAGTAGCAATTGTTTTTTATTCAACACCAGAACGAAATTATAAATCTTTTTAAAGATAAGTTGAGGTGTTAAATGAACAAAAACGAATTGGTGTTTCACTAATTAATTTTTTTCTGAATTCCTTTCCGTTATGTATAGGCATATATTATGCTTTCTTTTTATGTTTTCGCGGCTGTTACATTTTGTAAGATTGTTTTTGGTATTTACCCGGGTTAAAATATTTTCATTGGGCAGACGTTTCGGCAGCCTCTCCGCTGCCACTGTCTAGCGCAAGTCTATAACTTTAAAACTTTGCCGAATTGTACAGTTTTACAATTTAATTGCAATGCAATTGACGGCAGTCACTTAGTCAATAGTTATAATGTTTTCCTGTTGTTCTCTAGCTTGACTGCGTGTTTGAGGACGTCGCTGACAGATCTTTTTGAGCTACGGCTTGCAGTTCTCCTGCTGGTGCCGAAACGTCGAGCACTCAATGAAATAAAATATTTTAACGTAGGTGAATCCCAAAAAAAATCTTACAAGATATATTATGCTCGAATCTATAAAATAATTAAACATATACTTTTTTGGGGCGATTATATTAGTTTGTTAGTTGGCCGATGGCACAAATACTATTGACTTTTAATTGTTTATAATAATTTTTTCAGTTTCATCATGGTATGTTGATAGAAATTCTCTTTCATAATTTTACGTACTTTTAAATTGTTGTTTTCCTTTTAACATTACACAGGGTGATTGAAATTCGAGTTTAAGCATGGGGATCTCGCTTATTATAATAGCTAGAGTATAGGTTTAAATTTGGCAAAGTATGCTAAATTTGGTGCTTATTAATAATCCGAAGAGAAATTAAAAATATCTCAAACGATATTCGAGAAAATTGGGAAAAACGGAAAATACGATTTTTGAAAATCGTCTATAACTCCTTTGGAATATGTAATAAAATTGTAAAAATGAACTTTAATAACAAAGAAAAACGCGATATGTTGCGAATTTTTTATATCGTTCATTTAAGTTTTGTTACTTATACTTTATCATATTATGCTTTAAACAAATTTACTTAAGTTTCTATTTAACGTAAAAAAATAGTGTTTTTTCCGGATCTGTAATCAAAATGTTTTTTTTAATTTGCATCTGAAACCTTTTTGCCATATTATCTTCTGGGTTTGGCAAAAGCCCCTAAGTTTCTGTCCAACGTACAAAAATATGTGCGCGAGGGTTGTCTTCTATCTGGATATGTTTCTGCATACCGTTGCCTTGACTATATGGAATTCCTATTCAATGAATAAAAAATTGGCAGCATATCGCGTTTTTCTTCGTTATTAAAGTTCATTTTTACGAATTTATTAATGTGACAAGTAATGGGCTTTCAAAACTTTTAGTTTATTGATTGGTTGTCATGGAAACAACATAAACTACAACGACCGGCCTACCTGATTAATAGTGGTTATTGTTTAAAGCCCGTTTTTTTAAATTTGGCGATTAATAAAGAAGTAAAATACCATGTGTAATACATCAATGAATTCAGAAAAATAAATTCTATTTGACTATGTAAATAGCAAAAATTGCGCCCATTAGAAAAAATAAAGTTGGTTGTCATAAAACAAAAACGCATCGATCTAGAAAAAAATTGTGACCAGTGACCACCTTCCGATTCGGCTTAAAAAGTTGCTCCGGTAATGTTTTTACATAATTGAAAATTTTCATATTCCAAAGCAGTTATAAGTAGACGATTTTCAAAAATCATATTTTCCGGTTTTTTCTAATTTTCTCGGATACCGTTTGAGATATTTCCAATTTCTCTTCGGATTATTTAATAAGCACCAAATTTATCAACTTTGCCAAGTTTAAAGCTATACTCTAGCTATTATAATAAGCGAGATCCCCATGCTTAAACTCGAATTTCAATCACCCTGTATACATTCAAATTGCCTTATTTAAGGTAAAAATCATACAAAATTATAGCACAGTATATATGTAAAGTAAGAGATGGACAAAAAGGCTTAAATTCTAACTGCAATTACATTTGATTAGGTACTCTTAGTTACTATTTTCATATTCCTTGTAATGAAAATTTTTCATTGTAGCTCTCTCTCTAGCATCACCAACTAATTCTATACGCAATTTTTTGCACATTTTTACTTGCGTCAGAAGTAAATTGAATTAGTACCGGTAAAATAGCTATGTTAATGCTGCAAATTGTCATATCAGAGTAGGTTTTTTTTAACATGTCGTCGCAGTCATTGTCGACAATTACCGCATTTATTTATCACTCGTGCGCTGAACAAAATACCGTAGTGTAATACCAACTGTCATTAATAAAAAAATTGTCGCATAATGAAACTATATTTATACATGCGAGGTGACAATTGGGTCACAGATAAAAATCCCCATTGAAAAGTTACACCATTTAATTGTATTAAGACGGAATCAGAATTTTTGCTTTTCGATTACTCTAGCCTACCAAATATTATTTTATGTTAACCGGCATAGAATTTTACAAATAAAAAACAAAAAACAAAATACTTAACACCGTTTTAAAAATTGTTTACATTCGTGTATTGTTTCCTTTTGACCTTCACATCTTTCAATTGTTTAGAATACAGTTTCCTTGAGAACATTTTTCGTGCATTTTTTGTTCTTATTTTGTAGTACCGTTTGGTAAATAAAGAATATTTCGTCACTTTTAATCACACTGAATTACAAGTTTCAGTTTCTACATCAGTAATTACATGAAACGAAGATAGCCTTGCCCATTGTTTTTTTAATGTGCGTGATAAGTTTAGGACGCAACGCAACAATATTTTCAATTGTAAATAGCTATCCGATGTAACACATTTAAAATTGGTTAAGTTTGATCGGAATTCAGCAAAAGTTTTTGTACTACCGTAAATCAAAATAATTTTAAAAAAATTGCCCTTTAATACATTTTCTTCTTATACACTTGATTAAACGGCAAAAAATATGTTTTATGTGTGAAAAATAGAATTGTGAATGTGAAAGGCTTAACTTGAACCCCTAAACTTAAATAAAAATGTTAAGAATATATTGCTGATATGCTTAAGTTAACACTATTAGACAGTCTACACGCATTTAACCCAATTCGAATTAGAAATATAACGCGCAACTGCGTATTCGTATCAACTCCCGAAGTAGCATCTTTGTATTGAAAATATAACTTACAATTTGAAAAAAATCGCCGTTTTGGTATCTTTTACCGTTTAAACTAACTAAAACTATATTTTCCTTAAAAATTTGCGGTATTATATTTGTATCTAGTTATCTTAAAAATTTCTACAAGGGAGCGAACTAGCACAACAATGGCAACAACGTATATAAGCAATCTGTACAAGAAAAGAGATCGCACGACATGCAAAAACTGCAGAGGAATTAGTGTGACGAATTCTCTAAGTAGACTCTACGTAAGAATAATTAAAAATAAAATTGGAAGAAATTTGGACGAAGACGAAGAACAATGTGGATTCCGACAAGGACGCTCTTGCATAGGCAATATTTTCTGTCTAAAGCAATTTATTGAAAAAAGATTAGCTTATAATTTATAAACACCTGTGGTTTTTTGTGTAATTGCAGAGGGCCTGTGATACGGTGCCCATGGTTGGACTACTTATGGGAAGTTATGAAAAATAAAGGCATTAGTTATACACTAATGCGGGCAGTAAAGAAATTGTACAGTGATATGACCAGCTACGTGAAGGTGGGAAATATAATATCGAATAAAATTGCAGTAACGAAGGATCTCAGTCAAGGTTGCTACATAGCACAAACTTTATTTAAGATATATATATATATATAAGGGGAGCCTTAGAAAACTGGAACAAAAAATGTAGGAGCATGGGCTTCGACATAGGACATAACAAACTGTACACATTATTTTTTGCTGATGACCAACTAGTATTGGCAGAGGACAGTGACGACATAGAATACATGCTCAGAAAATTAAACGAGGAATATCAGAAGTGGGGCTTACACATCAATAATGAAAAAATAGAATACCTTGTTACTGGAGGTCATGCTGCTGATTTACAACTTGAAAACCAAACCATCAAGAGTACGAATGCATAATATAAATATCTCGGTGTTAAGATAAATAGTGATGGAAACAGTAAAACTAAAATCTTAAACAGAGTTGGACAAGGACGAGCTGCCATACAAAAATTAAACTCTCCGCTATGGAACAAGAGTGTGACAAAAACGACAAAAATCAAAATATACAAATCAATATTAGGGAGTAGGTATAACGCTATACGGAGCTGAACTATGGGTAACTAATGAAAGAGGAGAAAGTAAAATTACCGCTCTGGAAATGGAGTACTGGAGGAAGTACTGCGGTCTCACTGGACTTGACAGAGTACCTACCTAACACTGACATACGGAAAGAATGGACGTAGGTACTACTACAATTGATACAATCACATCAAAGAAATTAAAATGGTATGGCCATCTGGATGTCAGAAGATCGATAACCAGCACAAGTATGGAAGTCGGAAAAAGGTCCGGCCAATAAAAAATTGGAAAAAAGAAGTGAAGGAGGCCATGGAGGACAAATGACTCCAATAATAAGATTGGCTCGACAGAAGAAGATGGAGATTAGGATCCGATAAGCGGTTTTAAACTGTAAAAAAAATCGCAAATATATACATATCTTCAAACTTCCTTCTTTTTGATTGATTCCATACTCACATAAAAGTGAGGTTAGATCTTTACTCACTATTTTTGCAATGTTGGCCTGCGAAATTGGTTACTAAAACTAGGTTTAACCGCTTACATGAAAAATAAAACTTGAAGTTACCGCGCTGTCACATATGAAAGCACGTTTAGTGAAATGCGAAGTGTTTACATATCGAATGAATATTATTCGAATTGGCTTAATCCGAATTAAGTAGTGCATGTAAACATAGCAATACTGAATTAATGTATTGGCTCAGTACAAATAAAGTAATGCATGTACACGTGGCAATTTTAAAGCGAAAATTAAAGCCAAATTTACAGTAGTATTGACATTTGAATTGCCTTATTTGTAAAAGCTTTGAAAAGAAGGTTGTTTTTAATACATGATAACAAACAGCTCAGAAATAACGTACCTAAATGATGTATAGTTGGATTCTAGTTTTCCTATTAGCTGATTATAGTTTGTTTAATGTCACTTTTTTTCCTTTTTTGTTTGTAAATGTGTACCTATCCTATACGGTTTTTATAAGCAGATTAATGATTTAAATCAGTTAGACTATGTTACACTAATGTGACTAATGTCATGCTTTTCATGCTTTGTCATGAAATTATTTAAAATAAGTTATAAAGCTAATGTCAATGTTGCTTAAAAAAAAAAAAACTAAAAGCTTTGACGTTAAACGAGTGGCTAAGGAATTTTTTAATCTGGTGCAGTTGGCTTACTGAATTAATTGTTTAATTTTCTAGATGAAGACATCCACATTGGCAATTTAGTAAGGGGTACAGATGATTTTAAATCATTTAAAATGCTCTTTGATATTGATAATTTTCATTTGTAATTTGTAATGTATTTTATAGTATGTTTTGCATTATTTCAGCAAAGGTACTCAATAATTATAAACACAAAACTTTAAACGCTTTAAGTAAAAATTATTAACCCTTATGCCAGGTACCGGGTACCCACCTAAGCACTTTGGGTGAAATGTTTTAATGTTTTAATGATTTTTGTTTTAAAACCTCCCAGATCGTCGCGATTTTACCTTTATTAAAACGAAATATGATTTAATTTTTTTCGCCGTCCTGTAATCAAAAAGCTGTAGAAAAATGAGATTTATGAGCAATTAAAGATTTATTAACACACGAATATATAACTACAGGGATGATTAAATTAATAAAAACTAATGTGTACCTATTTGAGGAAAAACAATAATATTTATTTTATTTATAATTATTATGGAATACTCGTTGCAGACGAGTTTTTCGCATGCTATGCAAGATTTTTTCGTTTTTTTGCGCTTTTTATTGCTGCTCTATAGCACAAGTGACATGAACCATGAACCAGTAAAAATTATGACCGTATAAGTCTAAGTAATTTTAAAAATTACCGATTTGGAGTTTCTGTTACAACTGTGTAAAAATCTTCTACATCTAATTTTGCAGAAAATTATTCTTCTGCGATTGTAAATAATATGCAAAAGTCATAGTACAAGTTTATTATAAAAATTCTGTAGGTACCCGGTCATTGAACAACGATGATAATTTCGGTTATTGGCATTACGTTTAATAAATAAATACCGGTTAATAGTAGTGATCATTTCTTGGCAAAAATTATCGTAATGAAATCTGAAGTTGTTAAAAAATTTCAAAAACCCGCCAAAACCATTATGTACGTAACGATATTTTTTGTTTCTAATTAAAAAGCACCTGCACTTGTTTAATACCAGGATATGCACACATGTTTATAACTAAAATTACTTATACAAGAAGGGTAAACTAAAATGAATGTGTTTTCATAAAAATAACATAAGTTTATAATGAGTACTTCATAATACAATTAAAGTATCAACCTTGTGTAAGTAAGTAGGTATCATGCAAGTTTCTTTGTTTAAACGTGATCTAAACAAACTGAAAATACCAAATACATAATATAAATATTTTCGGATCTGCAGTGGCCCAGCTACCTACATTTGGGTCCCCAAATTAGTATAAAAATAAATGTCTTATATTAAATCCGTTGTCAAACGAATAAAACTAATATGAAGCATGGTACTGTAGCATTTTTGATACGATCTGTTTTGACAGCCGATTCGTCTTCAAAACTAGCTACTTTGTTACTCAAATGTTTTAAATACGATATCCCGCAATTTTTGTTCCTTAATCTTTGTTTAACATCCTAAAATATAATTGCTAATAAAACTTTTGAGTCATCACCTAACCTAACCTAATCGCACTTCTCGATAGATGACTGATTTTTGTAATATATGTAGTTATAATACAATAGGCAAATAATTTTGAAATAAACTTAAAAAGATACAACTTTAGCAATCAAAATCATTCATACATTTAGTAAAATATTTTTGTTTAGTTTTAACAACTTGTTTGGGTAATTACCTTCATTTAAAATATTCTAATACATTGCTATGTATACAAATACATGGTGCATATTATGGTATGCAAACAAATAAAAATTAAGTCATTAAACGGACAGATATCTACCTACATTTAATAAAAGCTTATCTTATTTGAAGTATGAAGTATATTATACTATCTCCACGATATTCCGGCATATTTTTTCATGAAATAATAAATTAATGAATTATAACTTTTAAAATAATTTTAATCTATCATATTTAGTTGACAGTATGAATGAGTTTGATGTAATAATTACATTATAATACAACAATACATTTAATTATCATTCATGAGTATGTTAATTGGTCGAAGCTACAAGCGTGAAATGAAGATTAAAATCGTTTGCACATGAAATTTCCTTCTATTAGTTTAAAAAAACTTATTGTTTTATTTAAAAGATATTAGTGGTATTGTGCTTGTTTTTCTTTTCTAAATAATTTCCGTGTAAATGTAGTATAATATGGAGTTCTATATGGTTGAGTAATGAAATAATTTTTCGTTTATTATTCAAAAAATTTTAATGTGTTCACTATTTAATTTAAGCCTAAAAATAAAAGACAATTAAGATTCAACACGAAAAATTAAATTACTAAAAGTGCCTATATGTGTTTCAAGTGCTTGTAACAGTCGTGTTAGTACATGAAGACAATGACTTGTTGGTGCTTAAAAAACACGACTTTGTACTTAAACTTGACAACAAACAATAATTATTAAGTATACCTGATATAGTACAAAAATCTTAAATAATATAAGCTTATTTAGTTTTGGTAACATAATTTTCCTTAACATTAGACATGAAGTACAAAGAATGGAAAAATAAAAAATTGCATCGTATGCTTTAATATGTATGTATATAGTGACTATTTTACAGCCTGTGGCCGTTTGTTACATTCAATAATCGCCATTTTCTTTTGTTTTGCCAGGAATCTTCTTCAAGGTCTCTTTTTTACATCGCCGTCTCTATATCATCTTTCCAGCGCGTTCTTGATCTTCCTCTTTTCCATCTTCTCGTTGGGGTCTACTCATATATTTGTTTGGGTATTCTTTCTTTTTCCATTCTTTTCATGTAGCCGTACCATACTAATTGTTTCTTGTTCACGGTATTTGTTAGTGTATCTTTTATTTCCGTTCTTTGTCTGATTGTTTCATTTCTGACATGGTCATGTATTGTCACACCTCAACATCTTCGCCAAAAACTGTTTTCTACTGATCTCACTCTACTTTTTATTGAATTGTTCCTTGTCCAAACTTCCGACCCATAGGTGACACAACTTTCAATTAGCGATTTGAACAAATGTATCTTTGTTTGTTTACTAACGTCTTTATTCCAAAGAAGCGAATTGATCTTACAGGTAATGGTACGCCCTTTTCCTATTTTGTTCAAGATATCTTTCTCGTCTCTCCCGTCTATCTAAATATTTGTGGACTTTTGTAGTAGTGATATTTGCATAATCCAGAGTCAGATCTTTTTCTTCTCATCCTACTTCTATTGTGTTTATTTCAAAACCCCATTTTTATATACCTCTATAAGTTTTCTTAGCATGTACAAAGCATCCTCGGCAAGAACGACCCGGTCGTCTGCGAATAATAGCGTATAAATATTTCTCTCTCCAATTTCGACTCCCATACTATTGCTTTTTCTAATCCAATTATTCCCCAAAGCAGAATTTAAATATAATTTAAACAGTGTTGGAGAGAGACAGCAGCCCTGTCTTAAACCTTTGTTGACAGGAAACTTTAAAATCTATCTTTAGAAAAATTAAAAAAAGATGTTAACTATTTTGCAAGTCACGTGTTAGTTTATTGGACATAGAGAAAACAAACACTACAAAATTAACTAAACTTTGAACTTAAAACAATTTTTTTCGAGAGATACAAATTGTTTCGAAGACATCAAGTCCTAGGATATACGTGTGATTCACAGGTAACTCTTAATATTTCTGCCTTTTTTTGTTGGTAAATTGTTAAATAACCTTCCACGAATCGTAAGTAAAAACCACCTAATTTGAGATTTTTGTATTTTTGTATTGGCAGTGTGAAAGTGTGTGTAAGACTGAAGAGATTAATAACTAATGAGCTCCACATGATTTCTGAGAATTATTTTAACGTGAAAATTTCCTTCACCTCAAATTTGTGTTTTCAACCAACCACTAATCTTAAATCTTGTAGAGACTACCAATAGGAGCGTTATTACACGGTAAAAATTTCACATTACCCTGTCAGATGTTGATCCTCCTGTCAAATTTGCGTTTTCGACCAATAACAACCTCAGATTTCCTAGAAACGACCAATAAACATAATCATACACTGATAATATCCGTTTCGCAATTAACAGATTTTCATGCGTTTATTGGTTTCTAAGAAATCTGAGTTTGTGATTGGTCGAAAATTCAGATTTGGAGAGGGAATTAGAGATGTTGGTCTTGATAATTTTTTGACGAATTTCGGCGACTAGTAGCGTTACTTTAATATAGATTATACCACACCCCTGACGCACCACTCTGACAGTACTTGTAAAATTTGACATAACGTACATTTAATTTGACAGGTACGTTAGGTGAAGGAAATTTTCTGACAAAATATAACTCGTTCATTGCAAATAATCAATAATTTTTGAAAAATCTTCACTCATGTAAGTTGAAAAATCACTAGTGCATTCGGGCATATTTACCAAATATTATCGATAATTTTCAATGCACTTGTTATATTACTACTGAAAATATTTTTCGATATCTAACTATTGTTTATATTAGAATTATGACATCTTTGAGACTTTATTAAACGTGTAATTTTAATGGTATTTGCTTTTTTTTTTGTTAAAGTTTGATAATTTTATGATATTAAGGCTGGGCGCTGACATGCAATTATCAGTTGTGCAACAGTTTGGTTGCCGGAGTCATTACCGTTGGTTTATATGACAACGCGCTCACATGCAACTAATGTACCTACAAACTACATACAACTGTAAATTTCGGCAATTGTGTCAAGACACAAACTGAACGATTGCGCGACTTTGACAACTGTTTTGTTTCGTATAGATTTGAATTTTGTCCTCGTTATCTATCATCCAAGAGCACACACTGCAGCTTGTGTGCTTGCAATTGCATGTATGTGACTCCAGATTTAGTTTCGCGGATCAAACTGTTGCAAAATTGATTTGATTACATGTTAACGCCCAGTCTTAGTGTACATTTTATTTTGAATTGATGAACATCTTCTAAATATAGTACAAAATCACATATGTTTTTGTCTTTAAAGGACCTTTTTTTGTAGAAAAAAAGGATGTTTCGAGCATTCAAGATTTCCGTCAATAATTTAAAAAAAGTTACAGACGAAGAGTCGGAAGTCTCAAAACTAGTCTAGTTTTTCTATAACTATAATTCTTAATATTATAGGTGCTTTTTAATGAAACTTATTTATATTACGTTTAAAATAAATCGCTCATAAAATTTAAATATCTTTTTTGTTTGTTTAAGAATTAGCAAAAAAACAGTGTTAGGTGAAAGTAAGTTTTTGTGTTAAATAATACAATATTTATATGGCATTAAAGTCGTTAATTAAAACTTGTGCTCTATAAAAATATAAAGGTGCCTACCCACAGCCTTGGCCAATTTCAAGAGGCACATAACAGCTTGTCGTAGTTGTAAATATAGTTCAATTTAGTAATTAATCTTTATGCATGATCATTGTGAAGTAGCAAGCTGCAGTGACTTGCATTTGGGTACATAATTGACATCGTAGTTTCGACGAAAACTAGCATATAGGTATAAAACCGAATCCAACACAAGGTTTCTGTACCTGCCCTTTATAAGATATTTTAATTTGTTTTAAAATTTCTTGTTCACGGTCTAGAAAAAATAAACAAAAATTTGATCAGCACGATGTTTCATTGTTTTGCGAGAGGTTCAAGGATAGAAAGTTTTAAAGCTACACTATTAAAAAAATCTGTAAGTTGGAAGACTTTTAAAACATGCATACAAAAAGATACGCTCAATAGAGTCTAAATAGTATATTTTGCAATTATCAAGAGTGTTTACGACTTTATATAAATCACAGTCAAGCGATCAAGGCAGAAATTGGATTAAAACGATGTAACATAGGCAATAAAATAAATAGGCATAAAATCGATTATTTTTTTACCTACCAGGACAAAACTTATTAGTTCAGTTCAAATTTCGCTTTCTATTATCCTGTTATCGCAGTGATTCTCAAACTGTGGGGCGCGTCCCCGGGGCGTGCAAAAGGTCTTAAAAGCAGTGCGAAAAGAAAATTAGAAATCGAAGAAAAAAGCATTTATTGCAACCACAAAAATATAACATGAAGTACATTCTGCAAATGACAGCAGTTGCGCATAATGTGTTCTTATTGAGCTTTATGTATAACTAGTGTTCCGGATTTGAATGTATTTTTAAGTTGACATTAACAAAACAGGTACCAAAAAATACACATTGTAAAAGTAATATACCTACTCAGTCAAAAGACCGTTGAGAATAAAAACAAACGGTGTTTTGGCAGGAAAAACGACTGGAGGGCGTCATATGAACATGAACAAACCATGGTAACCACCAAAATAAATCGTTTTATATTGAAATATTTTATGGTGCATGCTTACTTATTATATTTTTTACTCAAAAACTGTAGGGTTTACCAGAAAAACTAAAGAATAAAAATAGTTTATTAAAAAATTAAATTGCAAAATGTTGACCCTCCAAAAAAATCTAATAAAAAAACCAACAGAAGTCTCGCTTTTCAGGCCCCTGTGAAGGTAGGAGGTGATTGAAAATATTACTGTGGGAAACCTTTTAACAAGTATAAAACATTTACCAAATATCATTCTCCTACATTCATTCAAATTTGAGAACTAAAATAAAAGGATGAGGCTATTTATACATACAGTATGTATAAATAATTGACTATTTATACATACTTTTTTTTTTAAATAATTGAGATAAACCAATGAAACTAAGAAATAGTTTTTCTTAAAAAAAAACCTCTTACCTAACCTTTAACCTAATGTAAAAAATATATATAAATAAAAAGTTGGGCCTTAGAAATAAGTTTATTGTATGTATAAATAGCCAATTATTCATACATACTGTATGTATAAATAGTCACATCCAAAATAAAAACCTAATTTTACCGCTCCCCTTTAGGGGGGTGTAACTCGGAAAGGAGACGTATAAAGAAAAAAAAATTATATGAAAGACCCCCCTTAATTTTCGATTAGAAATCACCTCCCGAATGTTTTCGCAATATTTAAGAAACACCCTGTATAAGTGTCCTACTTTGGGCATAGCGAATTCTGGTCACCCTACTATGATGAAATAAACAAAAACTCGTATACATGTTCAACACATATACCGACATATTAAAAAAAAATATAGCAGTCAAGTAGGTTTTTTCAAACTACAATATTTTATACGTTTAAATAAGCAAACTACTTTAAAACACGCTTTCAAATCAATAATTCAAACATTTTATCCGTGTCACCTAACATAAAATAATAAAAAAACGTTATTTACATAAACTATAATTTAAGTTTGGCCTACCTTACATGCATAAGCTAATATCCTTTTCGGAAATCACCATCGTCAAAAAGCACTTAAAAATCTCAAAATCCGTAACAAAGCATTTCAACAGTGTTTATCACCAGTGCGTACAAAATCGCTACAGTGTCGTTAACATTTTAAAAAGAAAATTCCCTAAAACTTTTAAATGTCCAGAGCGATTGTGCCGTTACCAAGCTTGCGTGCTAGGTTGACCGCTAGCACGCTAGCTACATGTGGGGCACTACTCACTCATCAACTGGTTAATAAATTTAACTCAAAATTAAGATGATTTTTGTATCCTAATAGTAAAAAACATTGTCTATCCGTAATTTAATGTTTCACGAACAATATACACTACTACAATATATTAAATTGTCGAAAAAAACGTTTTATAAAGTTAAAGAAACGTTAACACCTGAAGCAGACCGATTTTCACACATTAATAAACTGCGCATACCATCTTTGCTCAATGCCCTGGTTATATACAGCGTCATTCAAAAAGTCTGCAACAAATGGGAAAAAATTTTATTATCGATTTCTCAGAAAATTTTATTCTTGATAAAAGTTGATGCATAATCTAAACCGATATTAAGAAGAGAACAAGTTTAATAAAAAGTCATAGAACACTAGATTTTAGCGATTTTTGAAATATTCGCAAGTGTAAATGCCCTTATTTTAAGAGATACAAAAACATTTTATAAGAAAAAATTATTTAGAATCTCAAAATAAGTCTAGATTTAAATTTTGACGGTCGAATTCCAATTTTTATTTTGATCCTTGCTCCTTAAGGCTCCCCCAGACAGAGGCGATACGGTACGATTCGGGACGATATCTTAATAAGATTGCGGCATATGGAAGCGCCCACACCAATGATGAGCGCGATGTACCTGTTTAGCAATGACAAGCGGGTTTAATTTGTATGTCCGAAATAAGTTTGATTCTTTTTGGGTAATCTTGTAAGGGTAATCCCCATACCGATTGTATCGTACCGAGCGGTATAACGCGTCTGTCTGGGGGAGCCTTTAATCTTGTCATTTTTTAAACGGTATGCAGGTAAACAAAACATTTGAAACCTGAACAACAAGAAATAGTTCATGCCTTGAAGATGGAGAAATTCTTACGTCTGCATTAAGTAAAATAATAAATAGCATTTACTAAAAAGATATATTTATTTAATATACATGAAAAACGTTTTTTTGTTATTTATTTAGTTTGTCTTTTTGTTAAATTTTCAAGATGTTTTTACTTATTTTTAGTACAATCAAAAATTATGTGTTTGTTTATCAAAATTCTTAGTTCACTTATGTGATTTTCATATCAAGAAATAGCCATATTAGCACTAGATATTAAAAATTAATGTGGAACAACTAACACAGCGCCATTTAAAAACGTTGGTGCATGGTCTAAAATTAGATTTTAAATAACATTTTCTTATAAAAAAAAAATTTATCTCTTAAAATCAGGGACTAAAAACGAAAAAAATTCCGTTCGTTTCTGTTCGGAACGAAAACGAAATATATCGTTTTCGTTCTTTTCGTTCTAACCGAAAAAATTCTTTTTTCGTTTTCGTGAACCGAAATAATAACGGTTAAAACCGGTTTTACAATATTTCTTTTGTCGTCAAAAAATCAATTTTTTTTCTATAGTCACCTCAACCCTCTATAAATACGATAACAATATTTGCGTCTCAACTAAAATATAAACGATGACGATGGGGTTTGATGCTCACGGACAGCATATTTTAGACTGGCGAACTATCGCCATATTAAATTTACCAAACCGTTAAACACATTAACATTTAACCATTTTATTAAGTTTAACACCCGTAAGGTGCAAAACACAACGTGATTAGGTTAAATTAGACACACGATCTTTATCTAAATATATGAAAATATAGCAAGTGCTGTTTTAAATTTGTTTTAGTACTAATAATCTATGCATTTAAATTAAATAAGATCCGGCTGTAGTTATTTAAAAAGACAAAATAATGAATTCAAGTGGATAATTTACTAAATGTTATAAATAAAAAAGATATTAAAAAAATATATATATATTAACTTGAAATATACTTTAACTTTATAGTTTGTACATATCATACAATATACATTTTCACATTCCGTTAAATCTTCCTAGCAAATCATCTTTCAATAAATCTTCTTTTACATTAGTCCTTTTCGAAGTAAGAATAAATTTTACTATTATTATATCTAAACGCAAATAAAACGTACACCTTGATAATATATATCCAATCAAGTGTATATTCTGTATTGATGATCTAAAAAACAAATTAGAAATAGAGAATATCTGTACCGTTAATTGTGTTACACAAAATTGCAAGTATAAACAATAAAGTTGTTAATACATATTCACGTAAATATATGGAGAAAAGTGAAGCTCACTTATTTCAAGTGAGATTTTTTACTGCCTCGTGGAGTCTCCCCAGCACAGAAGGTAAATTCGCGTTTGTGTTTAACAATTAAATTGAAATAGCGAAAAAACCGGTTAAAACCGGTTTTAGAAAATATTTATTTCGTTATCGTTCTTGAACGAAAAATAATAATTTCGTTTTCGGTTTCGTTTTCGTTCTTAAAAAAATTTCGGTTAATTTCGTTTTCGTTCAGTTCTCAGTCCCTGCTTAAAATAAGGGCTTTTACTCTTGCGTATATTTCAAAAATCGCTAAAATCTAGTGTCCTATGACTTTTTATTGAACTTTTTTTCATTTTAAAATTAGTTTTAGACCATTCACCAACTTCTATCATAAATAACATTTTCTGAGAAATCAATAAGAAAAAAACTTTTCCATTTGTGCAGACTTTTTGAATGGCGCTGTACAATCCTAACTATTGGCATAATTAAATTTACCTATTTAAAACCTTAATCGGCAAAAGAGCTGATGCGGCCGATTACCGACTGTACATTGCTAGTTGAGAAAATATTTATTTTAGTTAAGCATATACTGGTATGAAGATCAAACTTGCATCTTTGACAACCATAATCTACTGTAGACTTGTGGAATTGTTTTTCGCACGTACTCCAACAATTCTTGTCTTTATTATGTTATAATACTTCAATTAAGTAGGTAAATACAAATGTGTGTGTGAATTTATTTCAGTTCTATGAAATAGTGAGTTTTACTTAATTGTACAATTAAGCTATTAATCCGTCTTTACTAGAAATATTAATTTTTGTATAGTGTTACAAAGAGGTTACTCGTTAAATTTAAATAATAAAATTAATAAACCAACAACACACTATCGTTCATACGCTTAAGCCAAGCTTTTAATTTACTAGGCAACCTACCGCTTGTGTTTCTCTTAAATGTAATTCGAGTTTCATTTTTCAGACAACCGGTATCAACATCAAAGAGAGTCGCTCAAATATAATGGTATGAATATTTTGATATATTTATTTTTAATTACATTAATCACAAACATAACTATTTCAAATTCTGAGTGTGTTTAATAATACCAATATTTAGTTTGATGTTGATAGTGAAATGTTTGAGCTACCATAACGCTTATAGCTTGTTTATGTGAATACACCTCTATTAGTTTCATTCACAACCTCAACCTTTCTGTGCTAAACTGGAGCTATGTATGAATGAAATGTTTAGATGAGCACTTTTTTAGCTATTAAATTTTAAGTTCATACCACACAATTTATCTTCCTTCATAAAGCCGATTTCTTTATGCAATGTTCTGTAGTGTAAAGGACTGTGTGCCTGTGACAACCACATGGCGCAATTAATAAACCAACACGGTATGTAGAGTATGTACTATATTTATCTAGAACGTGCCAAAAATTAGAGAAAAATACTCGAAGTAAAATAACAATCGAAAGTACCTGAAGACGATTAAAAATTTTTGGCAATCACGAAGTATGGTTCATCATGGTAAATTCACAAGTGGCGCAATCGTAAGCATCGAAGAAATACCGTTTGTTTTTTTGAAAATATTAAAATCAAAGTGTATATGTCCTTTCTCACGACCATCATTCATTTTGTCGGTAAAACAGGGTCAGGTTAGAGGTCTGTAAAAGCTTTTTTTTAAGCAATAAACATTTACCTTCACATATGTTCTGTGTGCTTACCTTTAGAGCCACTTCTGAACGCACCGTGATGAACTATACTTCGTGATTGCCACATTTTTTTCTTAAACATATTTCTGATGAATAAAAATGTTGATGTTAGCTTAGATGCTTGATATTAAAACTTTCGGTCTTTACAGCACGTGCACTTAACCAGATTCTTAACTTATTGCATTTAATATACAGGGGGTGTTAAATTTAAACCCCAACCTGGAGATTTCGCTGATCTTAAGAGCTACGAACTCGGTTAAATCGAGGCTAAGCTGCAAAATTCGGGGCTGACTGCAAATCTGATAAGAAAAGTTCCATGACCTTTTTAGAAAGATGTTAGAGAGATGTTAATAAGAAAAAATTGAAGATATTAATTTTTGTTTGTTCTATTTCATTTATTTCTAGAAACGTTCAAAAACTGAAAACGAAGTCGCGAAGCAACTTTATTGTCTATGCGCTACTGGAACTAAATTTGACGTCCGGTGTTTTAGGCTATTTAAATCATGGGTCCCCAAACTGCGCGCGGGCACCACGGCGCCCGCCAATCGATTTGCGTTAGCCCGTCACTGATTGACCACGATAGAAGGATTTTTTAATATATCATTTAAACAAGTTTCTATTCTATTTTTATGTTTGTTATTTGTATTATTAACTATGTCCACCTATATATTTTCGTTGAAAAAATAGATGGTGCCCGCCACTCTACCGGTATTTAAAAATGTGCTTTAGGGTACAAAAAAGCTGAGCACCCCTGATTTAGACCATCATCAACTTTATTTCTTATGGGCACAATAATAAGTTTTTAGATAAAAAAAAGTTTGAAAAATGGTGTAAATAATGAAATAACACAGTAGAGTAAAACCTTGGATTGCGAGTAACTTGGTCTGCGAGTGTTTTGCAAGACGAAGAAAAATGTTTAATACATTTTAACTTGATAAACGAGCGAGGTCTTGCGATACGAGTAGTACCTACGTATGTGCTTTATCCTCAAAAAGAGGCAAATGCAAGTGTCACTGGATGGGTTCCATCTTCCTTCTGCAGTGAGCCAACAGATAACAATGATTCCGTTAGGAACAGCGAAAGTCGTCCTACACAATAATTAATAAATTCGATAACATATTTAATTTAAATAATAAAAGTGTAACAAAGTATTTTGTAATAATCATTTTTATTTGAATATTTTTGGGTTTTGGAACGAATCATCAGAGTTTCCATTATTTCTTATGGAGAGATCCGCTTTGATATACGAATGCTTTGGATTACACACACGTTTTTGGAACGAATTATGCTCGCAAAACCAAAGTTTTACTGTATTGGTATGATTTAAAAAATATCGTTAAAAACCCAAAAAGCGATTTTTCACAAAATGTTTTATTGAATCAACAAACAAACACAAAATGTAACAAAATTTTAAAACGGTTACGTTTTACGACATACCAAATCTGTTGCAGTAACTTTATACAAAATAGGAGTTATGAAAATGCAAAATAATGGTCAGTGTTATTTATAAAGATGATTTGTAAAGCCACATCTCTATCTCTATGCTCAATTAAATTATGAAAAAACTTTATTTTCATTTAAAAATAGTATTTCTGCTTTAGAATAACAAATTATGTACACCCACACCCATAGTATCATTGAATAAAAAGATAAAGGAATGAGCGTTATAGCGTTACTAAGGCGTCCAGGTTAGCCTCTCAATATGGCGGATGCATGTTTCCGCTTGTCAGTGGCGTATCTAGCATTTTAAAATATGTATTGAATAATGTAAATATTTGCTTTGTTTTGAATTGAGCCTGTTATTTACTTACTTATTTCTTGTTTCGTGGTTTAGGGAATTTAAAAAACGACAGCATATTTCAATATTTGGATTGTTTATTATGAGAGTTAAAAAATATGCTGTACACAAATGCACGCCACTGATATGACATACGATTTTGACAGACCACATCAAATTTTCAATACATAATTACACTACAAAATATTAATATTTACTTACCTATGAAACGTAATCTTTTAATCTTCAACATTTTTTGACCTAGTAAGACTATAAGATCTACAGCTAACCACTGCAGCACACAAAACTCTAAATTTCTCTGACTGGTTCACCTGTCACAACCGGCCGCCATCAGTGGCCTTTTATGTCGTCATTTCCGTCGCCGATCAAATGCTGCAGTATAGTATTAAAAGCTCCTTCCTTTATCTTTTTATTCAATGCATAGTATGCGTTAAGAAGCCCGGTCTCCATGACAAAGTTTATATCATCAAAATACGTTTACCGTTCTATTTTTGTGTACCCTGGTAATGTGAATCAAAAAAAGTGTAGCTTATAAATGAAATTTTAGTCGTAAAAACGATGTCTCTTCTCTGCTAAATGCTCTAAAACAATTCCACCTATATCAATAGAAACTGAGAAAGCATTTTATGCGAAAAGATTTTCTATTAATAAATTTAAAATACAACTAAGTGACCGAAGCATAGCTCAACTTTGGTTTGTTTAATCATATTACAAAAATTGATTGTAAAAATGATGTTATTGTGATCATACAAATGATATTTCAATAGTAAGGTAATATTTTTGAAATGTATGTTTCTCTCACCAATAGTAGTAGTCTTTATTTGTTCTGAAAAATCCAAAAAGGCGTAGAACATGTCACAATAATGATAATAATAATAATAATAATAATAATAATAATAATAATAACAATAATAATAATAATAATAATAATAATAATAATAATACACATATATACGAATATATACAACACAAAATTATATTTAGGTACTTAAAAGAGTTTTTAAAGTAAGCGTCATTACGATATTCACTAACTCCACATAGTAAGCTTTAGAGATTAGGGCATTCTTAATCTTTTCTTCAAGTCGAGGGTGGGTAGATTTTTTATACTCTCAGGTGATGTGTTAAATTTATTATAAATATAGCAACAATTGTGGAGGCAACATTTTTTTGAAGATAGGTATATTTGAAGCAATCGGGCTTTACATTTTTTTTAGGTCGGGTATTGACTGCATGGTTTACTATATTCACTTCGAACAGATCAAAATTATTTCTTACGAAAAGGATGGCTTCGAGAATGAATAGACCGTAAAAAATTAATATTTCTTTGTCACGAATATTATTTTATTATTGACTTATAATAATCATGGAGCCAAATATTACATTATATGACTTGTTGTTTTTGAGTAATAAACCTCTCCTTCTGTTTGTGGCTTATTTATTTCAAAATATTGAATTAATTTATTACATCCCGGGATCCCGGGAAATCCCGGAAAGAAGACCGATTTCTTCCCGAAATCCCGGGAAAAGCATAAATGTCAATTATGAGAAATACAACTAATTGGATTTACACTAAACAATATTTCGCCATAAAACACCGAATGAACAATGACGAAAGGATTAAGACGAAATAATAAACAATCTTTGTAAATCAGGAATTTTCAATAAAGGTCAACTTGTCAGTTTAAAAAATGTGCTGACAAATGAAAAGCTATTGATGCTTTAGTGCAAAAATTCATATTTCTGTACATTTTAATTTTGTTTTAACATTAAAATTAATTTTTTGTTATGAAGTAGGTACCTACCTAAGGAATTCGTTTTACTATTATATATTTACTTTCATAGATCGATCTTATAACAAGTATTTAACATAAAAATGGTCCAAAAAACAACTCTCCTAAATTAACAAACGACCTTCAGCTTTTCATTTCATGTTTAATTGAGTGTTAAATTGTTACAGCACTTTTTTTAGGTGTAGATAAGCTTGCATACTATCACGTACTTTATTAATAAAAAAAAGTTGCGAGAATTTAATGTTTTGTCTTATTTTAATTTTTTCAAATAACCACCTTGCAAATTGCCTGACAAATTTATGAGCTAAACATTTTTTAAATAGTTTTTATCTAGGTTCAGGTATTGTTTTTCGATTTAATAGGTTTTTTGTTAAACACCAAAGTTGGTACACTATATTATTACGCCTTTTATCATTCAAAACAAAATAGAAACAGACACAAATGATACTGAAAATCCATTATACATTAATTAAATTATACATTCCCTAGAGTCTTTCCTCAGTTGGCCATGTATCCACGTGATAACATGTCCTTTAACGATGTTGGCTTAACTAACATGTGCTTTTCACATACCTAATTAAATCTACCCGGCTACATCATTACTGTGTTTTGGGGTATAAATATGTTATTATTAGTTTTTTGTGTTCATTTGGTTGTTTGAACATGAAGTCGCATAATTTCTGTAAATTTTTTACAGTTATGCATTTAAAATTTTACAGACACAAGTATTTTTGTAATTTCTTTAACTGACTAATTAGACTAGGTATAATCTAAAACAAAATGCAATAAATAAGGAATTTTTATTATAAAGTCAATATTTTTAAATATTGTACTTACATAAATCTAAGTAATGCATTTTATTTATAAAAATTATTAACACTAAAAAATGCGGTGAGTTTAGACCTATAAATATGTTACCTAAAATAGAACAAATATTAGAAATTATAGTTAAACAACAACTCGTAGAATTTCTTAACAGTAACAAAACTATATCAGATTCTCAATCAGGATTTAGACATAAGCATTCATGCGAAACAGCATTGAATTTAGTTTTAACAAATTGGAGAGATGAAATTGAAAACGATAAAATAATTTTGGCAGTTTTTGTCGATCTGAAACGAGCATTTGAAACCATCTGTAGAAAAAGACTTTTGCAAAAATTACAAATGTACGGAATCCACGGGAATGAACTAAAATGGTTTGAAAGTTATTTATCAAACAGATTTCAAAAAACCAGGGTGGGAAAAGTAGAATCAAAGGCAATTATTAACGAGTTAGGTGTACCACAAGGATCAGTTTTAGGTCCAGTTTTATTCAATATTTACATAAATGACATTACGCAGACAGTTAAATCGTGTGACATGCATTTATTTGCAGATGATACGTTAATTTCGGTATCAGGTGAAGATTTACAAACAACAGTTAATGTCATAAACGAAGATTTAATTGAAGTAACAGATTGGTTTAAAGCTAATAAACTGGAGTTGAATGTATCTAAAACAAAATGCATGGTAATAGGTAGTACACAATTCAGCAATATGTCAAATGTTAACGTATTTATAGATAATAATAAGGTAGAGATAGTTGAAGAGTTTAAATACCTAGGGGTAATTATAGATAATCATTTAAAATTTAAAAAGAACATAGATTATATTGTAAAAAAAGTTGGTGCAAAAATTAGTTATTTTGGGAGAATATCGAATAAATTAAACTTTGAAGCTAGGATATTGGTCTATCATACAATAATAGAACCATACTTTAATTATTGCAGTAGCATAATATTTCTAAGTAATGAGGGGGATCTGAAAAAATTACAAAAGCAGCAAAACAGAGCTTTGCGTATCATATTACAGTGTTCTAAATTAACTAAAATTGAATATATGCATAATAAGTTGGGGTTCCTTAATATATGGCAAAATACAGTGTATAACGTTTTGGTTCTAATCAGGGCATGAAACCGGTTTTTTAAACCGGTTTAAAAAACCGGTTAACCTTTATTTTTTGTCCAAAATTGTGATTTTTAAACGAAACCGTTATTTTTAAAGGCAAAAACGGTAACCTTTAACCAAAATAATAAAAAACCGGTTTTTTAAACATCCCTTTTTAATAAAAACTATTTTGAAAAAATACAAAATTGTATTAAATGTGATTAGTTTACCAAAAGTAATTACTGAATGCTTGATTGTACATATATTATAAAATTATAAATAGATAATATCTTTTTATACTTTGCATTCCAAATCTGAATAATGTTAAAAACCGGTTTTTTACGGAAAAAACCGGTTTTTCAACAAAAACCGTTATAAAAATAAAGTTCTTGAATTCGGTTAACCGTTAACCAAAATTTTTTTCGGTTTCTAGCCCTGGTTCTAATATATAAATGTATAAACAATATGATGCCAGGATATATGAGTAAATATCTGATATACAACAAAGAACAGCATGATTATGAAACAAGACAAAGAGAACATTTTAGACTGCCTAAATGTAAAAAAAGTAGTACACAGAACTCGCTCTATTACAAAGGGCTAAAATTATTTAATCAATTACCAAACGAATTAAAATATTCTGTTAATCTGCATGCGTTTAAAGAAGGTTGTAAGACCCATGTAAAACTGCAATTTTAATTTGAAGTACTAGTTGTAAAGATTGATGTATAAATAGTTTCTTTTATAACTAAATAAAGCCTATTATTATTATTATTATTATTATTATTATTATTATTATTACAGAGAATGGGTAACTATCTAAAATTAGGAAATTACATACTTATATACCTACAAAATAGCGTGTTCTTGTTTAATAGGGCTTTCGATAAGAAATCACCACCAGAATTTTTTTCGCAATATTTAAGAAACGCCCTATACATTTAACAAGGAATTTGGAAGAAGGTTATTTATAATCTCGAAAATAAAAATAATCGTATTAAAAATGTATTAATGTAAAAATTAAAGTACGTACAGTATGTATTTACTAAAATGAATATCCACAAAAATGAAAATAGAAACATTAAGAATTAAAACAAAAAGTTTTTGATATATTTCATAGTTTAGTTTAGATTAGAGTATTAAAGAAACACAATCACCAGAATTCTCATTACCGTGGGTCTGGTTCTAAATCTATTGCATATTCGTTCCAGATTACAAATTTCTTAGGTTGCACTGTTTTTACACATAAAATATGTTTTTAAGCTCTGCTTGTAGGTACATTATTTTGTTTTTTAATTCAAATATTGCAGTGCTACACAGTAAAACTTTCAAACAGACGTCCGTCACGCCAACAACAAAGAAACGAAAACAAACATAAACATGCAAACTAGAGATTACCATCATATCGTATATGACATTTGAATTTTTCATAATAAATTATACTACTACAAAATTGTTTTAGAAATAAAAGTAAACTTTTGTTCCCCGACATGCAAATCTTAGAAAAAAATTAAAAAGAGTAAGAGAACTGCTTTTAAAACACAATACAACATTTCGGAGTTAAAGATATTATATCAGTTTTATTACTTACATTCAGCAACTTTTATTGTAGTATACGGTTTCAAAAAATTTAACGCGAAATCACAATAGCCATTTGAACCTTTTTTTCACCACACTTTTAAATATGTGCTTCCAAATTAGCTCATTTTTTAACTTTAACTGTATGTTGCTATAGGTACTCAAAGTTGTAATACAATATGAGTTATTAAAATATGTTTCTATTAAAAATTACTAGATTTATGAACAAAACAACATTAAAATAAAGTGATTTAAACGTTGGACTATGTGATGAAAAATATATGAAATCCCAGATATCATCTGCCAAAATTTTATCCTGTTCAAGAAAGGAGGTACATTTAATACTAAAAACTATAGAGGAATAGTATACTCAACACAACTTACAAAATATATAGTAGAATAATTAATGAAAGGCTTTAAACAATCTCTAAAAATGTTTTATTAGAAAAAGAAGCGCGTTTTTGAAAGGAAAGATCCTGCATTAACGATGTTTTTGCTTTAAAACAAATAATTTAGAAATAAAGAAATTTTAAATTAGAAACACTTCTGGCCTTTATAGATTTCGAGAAGGCGCTTAATGAAATTAATAGAACAAAATTATGGAACAAAATGCAAGAGAGGTGGTTCCGAACGCTTACTCAAAGTAAATCATATGTCTTTGTAAACCTAAAGACAGTAAAAGAATTGAAATCTAAAATCTAAGTACACCCAGAAGGACGAAAAGGGTGTATTTAGTATTTCACCGACGTTATTAAACAATGATAATAAAGACGACCATATTAGAAAATGCAAATAAAATGTACATCGAGCAACAGCGTTAAGTCGCCAACAATACCTACATAAAATGGTATTTGCAGATGACCAGGTGGTCGTACAAGACACTGAATACAAATGGCAATTTACCTATTACACAAAATAAGTTCTACATTAAATTTAAAAATATCTGTAATAAAAACCAAAGGTATGGGATTTTTAGGAAGTTAAAAAGTTGGAACGAAAATTGTAATTGATAACAACACTCTATCTAGTTAGTACAAGCATCACATTTGCAATACTTGGGTTAAAACGTAACATTTGAAGAAGATCATGATATACAAAACAAAACTAATATATTATAACGATTATGTAGAAAAACCAGACGAATGTTAAAAGGAAATTAAAAACATACAACTCAAATATTATAAGATAATGGATAGGCCTATGGATCTCAATACTATGCACAGGGACAAAAGACCTTTAGCAATTAGAAACATCATAAATAAAATTTCTAAGAGCTGTAAAAGGATGTACAAGAACATATAGACATAAAAGATGGTTCAAAAGTTTTAACGCTTGCGGACAAAATAATATAATATAAAGAAAAATGGAATTTGTTCTCCGTATGACAAGAAATGGGGTTTCCATACAAATTTTCAAAGGAAGAAGAAGTGTGGGAAGACCTAGGGTGAGATGGTGAAGCCGAAACAGGCAATCAAAAGCCTTTTTATCAGGGGTTTGGAGCGGAGCACGGAGCTGAAGCAAGGAGCAGTGAAGCAATGGGTTTTTCCCCGGAGCTGGAGCGGAGTCTGGAGCAAAAAATTTTGGTTGCTCCACTGCTCCAGTTTATTATGTACAATTAAAAGAAACATTTTTTAGTTTTTTAACATTTGAAGATCAATAATTTGTTTTTACAAACATTTATTTAACTTAACTTGTTTGTCAGGGTCAAATATTGTAATTTTTGACCCATTTACACATATGCGATAAAATTAAAGCTTTTAATTAAAAAACTTATTTTAAACATTTTATCAATATTTGGAGCATGGAGCGAAGCCGGAGCTGGAGCTGGAGCAGGCAGATTGATGTTGGAGCGACGCTGGAGCAATTAAAAAATTGGACTGCTCCAAACCCCTGGTATTTATAAAAGATAAACATTGTTCAATTATATTGAAGATAAATTAAAATTTATCATTTAAAATTATTTAAACATTGAGGAATAAATTAGCTAATGTGAAAATATCTCACATATTATTATTACTATTATTATAAAAGGCTGCGCATTCCATATTGGAATAATAGTCGCTCTTTGGAGCCCTATTATACTGACTATTATCTTTCGGATAGTCACTCCGCTATTTCTCTTTTTTCACTTCCTATAGGGGTTTATTTGTCTTTGCATCTTGTACGACTTGTTTCCATGTTTTCATATCAAGAATTTTCTTGCTTCATCCTGTTATTCCTATTTTTCCTTTATCAGCTATCACTTGAGAATTAATGCTAGTCTGTTTAGAATTATTGCAAATAGAATTTCTCTACAATTTAAAGTGACTTTAAAATTGTCGCATTATTGAAACTCTATGTTAATAACCGTAGAACAATTTGTAATATGATTTGTGGTAACATCGCTGGAACTAGCAATAGCAATAAACTAAAATAACCGTGAAATTATTAATAAACAGTTAGGAAAACAAAATGCTTATAAACTACTATTTTAAATATTTTGTAGCAGGTAATATTTTATAAATTAGCATGCAAGTTGTGTGGGATGTGTGGATTTACATCTAAAATTTTTAGAGGTTTGTAAAAAATACAGCAATTAAAACTCGAACCTTCAGTTTTTTCATGTTGCAAAACATGATTGTGGGACGGCTTTAAAATACTTTCATCAAATATTTTAAAATGTATAGATTTAATGCCTACATTATTGGGAAGATTGAAAGAGAAATGAGATTCCTTAGATCGGTGGCCGCAAACATACGCAATGACAGAAAAAGGAATACAGACGTCAGCAAGAGCTAAACAACTACAACAGAAAAGAAAAAATAAATGTATCGACAAAAAGGGCAAGTCCACAAATCAAATGGGCGAACATCAACTGCCCAAGAAATTCCTTAAGTACAGGGTGGTCCAAATTCGATGGGATTACATGGGTAACTCGCTTAATAGTCAAGATAGAGAAACGGTTAAATTACCAAAAATTTGCTATTTTTTGAGACAAACTCAGAACATTTCTCAAATATATTCTATCATTTCCGGATTATCTTGTGTTTTTTTTCATTTTTGTTTCTCATTTTTAAAAAATTTAAAAAACCTTTGTAACGTGCGTGTTATTGAAAATAAATACATCAACCCTTATGTATTTGGAAAGGGGAAAAAAAAGGAATTTAAATAAGAATATAAGAAGAGAAGAAAAAGAAGAATGGATTTAATTACCTTTATTTGAACGGCATTTAAATAGTGTTGAAACTAAACCGTTACCAATCCGCAATTTGCTGATTAAAAGTTAAAACTATCGATATTAACCAAAATGTTGATTAAGACATGTTGATTTTTTTGTTGTATGGCCACCCAATTATGACAAATTAAATGAGTTTCTAAATTATTTAAATATCGTAAATTTAGAAATAAAATCTAAGCAACAAATAATAATTACCATTTTCAAATATTATGATTTATGAAAAAATAAACTAAACATTTAGAGAAAATCTACACATACTTACTCAATCCTAAGGCCGTTCTACCTTTATGGTGTACGGCTCAAATATACACATACGAACAAATATTTACGCTTTGAATCTAGCCACAGAAACCTATTGACGAAGCAACGCAAGGATGTGTTTTCTGATTAAAATTGAAAAAACGTACAATAAATAAGAGTAAGGATAAGTAATGTTTTTATAAACACAAATAATTATCTACTCAAAAGACATAACAGAAATCAACTAAAATTAACAAATCTATTTTATTCTGCAGTTAGCAGTAGTTACTGTACACTTTCAAATATTGTCTGCTCCGAGATGCTGCTAGTGGTCGGTCAACGATGTCCGACATCACTCACTTTGCTATTTGGGGTATGCGCGTGATTTGTTTGAGGGTTCCCCTAGCCTTTGTCTTAACGAAATTGTGCAGATTTTCCATGCCTTTGTACTTGTAAATTCCACATTCTCATTTTGAAATAGTTTTACTCATAAAACGCAAACCGTGATATCCACGTTGATCTAATAGTGTAAAAACCGTGTTTTCGGAAACTGCAACTTCATCCTTCCACACCGATTCTTTTGAAACGTGGACCACACTAAATACCAAACTTGACCTTGCCCAGACAGACCGGCGGTGCAATTGTTATTTATATCAATAATGTGCATAATCATCGTTCTGGCAATGAAAATGCTGCTAACAGGCGATTTAGATCGCTTTGAACTGTTTTCCGTCGGCCGCAAGCCTTCAACAATTACTGTTTATTCACCAAACATAAATTGTTTACCGTCCGCTCTGTCAGATTGTTTGGAATTTTACACGGTCAGATGATTCAATAACAATAGTTAGATATGAGGCTAATTTTTTGTCGGTAAGGATCCCAATTAAGCGGTCCTACAGCAATCTATACAGGTTTTTCGATTTTTATTCGTGTTATATTTACTTTGATTAAAACAGATTATGTATTTTAGTTTTAACTTACTCTGATTGCTGTAATACTATTATGCAGATAAGGGAAAGTGTGTCTAGTACTGTCTATGACCTGTTATCGTACACTAGATATCATTGGCTGAAATAACTTGTACTTCAGAAAATTACAAAATATTTTATTCAATTAAATGAACTAAAAATATTTTATATTAACTCGGAGCGTGAATGTACAAGGTGTTTTAGGAGAAATAGTAAATATTTTAGGAGCTGGTAGTATGGACCATTTTGAATTAAAAAGTTCGGATAACCATGTGTCTAATTCTCAATTGTTAGGAAGATACAGCTGTGTGAATGTCAACTTAAAAAAGCCTCACAAAAGGTTGATTTTTGCATTAATTGGTTATTAGAATTATAAAACACACGAACAATTAGTAACAGTTCAAAGTTGATGTACAAAAATCGCACCACCAACAACTTCAATGCACTCTCGAACTTACTTGACTGCTGCACAATCTAGCAGTCAATTAACACACAGTAAGTTCGAGAGTGCATTGAAGTTGTTGGTGGTGAGATTTCTGAACATCAACTGAACTATTGCAAATTATTCGTGTTTTATAATTTAGATAATCAATAAATGCAATAATCAAAAAGGTTTACATTCATACAGCTATAGCTTCCTAACCATTGTGAATTGGACACATTTATATGAACGTTTTAACTCAAAATGGTCTAGACTACCAGCTTCTAAAATATTTACTATTTCTCCTGAAACACCCTGTATATTTAAAAAAAAAAATGGAATTTTTTAAATTATTCAGCAACTGTTTTTCTCCGCATAACAGTAGCTATTAACTACATGGCGCAATTAGGGGGTGTGGGGATGCATTTGCACCCTTCATAAAACCAGGGAAATTAGAACATGCTTTAAATATCTAAGTAAATATAATCAATAAATGGAGCAGTTATCCATATCGATGCGACATTATCATATAAGCTTCACTAAATAGTCACGTAGCGCTAAAGAATCGACGTTATTCTGAAGCTGGGAACAATCGGGCCGAAGTACCTACTAGGTCCTTTGAAACCTTCAAGGTGAATTTCAGGTCGCGCCAGTGGTTAAACAAACTTTTTTCATAATAA
This sequence comes from Elmis aenea, assembly GCA_947652605.1. Classification (NCBI taxonomy): domain Eukaryota; kingdom Metazoa; phylum Arthropoda; class Insecta; order Coleoptera; family Elmidae; genus Elmis; species Elmis aenea. The sequence continues at coordinate 18,070,728 of OX393576.1, forward strand.
AATTGCATGTGACAATTTTACAAACAATTCAGATGATATAAATGTCACTATTTTTGTTTCATTAAATTACCCTACAGGGTGGTCCAAATTCGGTGGGATTACTTGGGTATCTCGCTTAATATTCAAAATAGAGAAACAGTTAAATCACCAAAAATGTGTAGTTTTGTTTAGGAAACCATATTTTATCATTTTCGGTTTTTAAGTTATTAGCGAAAAACTGTTTTGTTGTTGTATTAATAATGTTGTCATATAGCCGTTATTGTTGTAAAGAGTGAAAAAATACAGAATATACAGGGGTTTGGAGCAGTCCAATTTTTGAATTGCTCCGCTCCAGCTCCGCTCCGGCATCAAAATGCCTGCTCCGGCTCCGCTCCAGCTCCGCTCCGTGCTCCAAATATTGTTAAAATTTAAAAAAAAAATGTTGATTAAAAAAATTGTTTTTAAAAACAAAGTTTTAATTTTATCGGATATGTGGAAGTTGGCAAAAATAACAATTTTTGACCCTAACAAACAAGTAAAGTTAAATAAAAAAACAAATTATTGATCTTCAAACATTAAAAAAAAAAAAACGTAGTTTTTTTTTAAATCGTACATAATAAACTGGAGCAGTGGAGCAATCAAAATTCTTTGCTCCGGGCTCCGCTCCTGCTCCGGGCAATAACTCATTACTCCACTGCTCCGTGCTCCGCTCCAAACCCTTGGAATATACACATATGTTTATGTAAAATTAGATATAAGGTACTTTAAAAAAAAAAAATTTGCTTGTTAAATAGTTATGACACAAACTTACCTTTCTTAAATGGAAGCTATAAGAGAAAATTTAAGGAATTTAAATAGGCCATAGCCAACTATAGCTTCCATTAAAAAAAAGATAAGTTTGTGTCATAACTATTTATGGTGGAGTAAAAAAAAAATTGTAGTGTCATCGAATTTTACATAAAAATATCTAAAGATAATCTCCATCTTTTTTTTTTGCTATTTATAACAATAACGGAGCTATGACACATTCAAAATTACTCAAAAACCGGAAATTAAAGAATATTTTTGAAAACGGTTATGAGTTGGTCTCAAAAACCTACACTTTTTTTAAATTTAAACGTTTCTTCATCTTGAATATTAAATCAGATGTAATTCCATTGAATTTTGACCACCCTGTACATTCAGACGTATAAGACGACCATTAAAAACCACAAAATACACCTAAAAATCGGGGATCGTCTTATAAGCGAGATACAAAACAGGGAGCTTGATTTATTGGATAAATGTTTAGTTATAATGTTCTTATGTAGGAGAATTCCAGACTTTATTTAAAGAAAAAGTTTAGCTTTTGTTTACCATTGATTTATTGAAAAGTATGCAATAATGTTACATAAAAATATGTTTATTTAGACATTTTCCCAATAAATACTTGGATACCATTAAAACTGGAAACAGGTAATTCCCCCAACTTCATTTCGTCTTATACGACCGATATGAGCTAAACTCATTAAATACAGCTTGGAATTTGGACGTCGTCTTATACGCCGGTATATTTTATAATTAGACGTAATTCTATGAAGAAAACGCAACAGTCTTGTCACCAGTTACAAATCAATGTATACCAATTTTGTATTTTCTGGAAATAAATTTGAAACATAGTTATACTCTGCATTTAAGGCTTTCATTATCTAATCTTAAATTTAAATTTTGTTGCAGCCGGAGGAAGCTTTGCGCCAGGAATGGAACCAAAACGACAACGGACTGCCTATACAAGACATCAAATATTAGAACTAGAAAAAGAATTTCATTATAATCGATATTTAACGAGACGGAGACGAATAGAAATAGCACATACTCTAGTTCTTTCAGAAAGACAAATTAAAATCTGGTTTCAGAACCGGCGAATGAAGTGGAAGAAAGATAACAAATTACCCAACACGAAAAATGTTAGAAGGAAAACGAATCCCGCTGGGGTTACAACGACGTCGACGACTGCGAAATCTACGACGAAAGGACGCGGGAAAACACAAAACAGCACTCCGGGTAATAACAATGATAGACGCAAAAACAACAACTCGGGCAGAGGAGAAATGGAGGGTTTAGGGGAAAATATGTTGGATATGTCATTATCCGGGAGCCACCAGATTCCGGCCGGGATTGGAGGACATTCGCACGCGCACCCAATGGCACCTTCCAATTTACATCATCCTGGTATGTTGCATGGTGATCAGAGCATGCACATGGGTTCTTTAGGGCCTACATTAACACCTCTGACGCCTTCCCCAGGTTGTGCACCACCTCAAAGCACGGTACAGACCGTTATAAAATCGGACTACGGCCTCACAGCGCTCTAAGTGAATGTGTACAAAGTGACTCGCTCACTGGATTCGAGTACAATACAGTTATACAATTTAAACGTGAATTGAAACGCCGACAATATAAACACTACTTGCCATGTAACGCGAATTGTGACGGAACATTGTTTGGTTTGTGTTAAATTGCGGGAAAATTAGTTTATGGTTTAAACTTAATTGAAGTCATCATTGTCCAAAATACTCATTGTTGTAAGTCTTTACGTAGTTTTATGCCCAATTTACTTGTATGTTTATGTTTCATTACATATTACTATGGAACGCCGTCGTATTAAATAACAGTGTAAAAGTTGAGACCTCTTTTTTAACACCGCAAATAGTTAGCGGGACAATATTAACTTATTATTATAAATTTATAGTTTACCACGACAAAATTGCGCTTTTAAGAATGCAAGACTCTCGTACTTCATTGAAAATACATGAAAAGTTACCGGATCAAACTTTCAATAATTGTTACGAATTCTTGTTTATGCTGTCTTGATCCTTTATGTAAACGCGCCGTTTTTCAAATAAGTTTAGACCTCATTACTTAACACATCTCAACAAATGACGCTTCGGTTAGCTGTCAAATACTATCGTTGTTTGAGTTTTCAAAATAAATCGTATGACGGCCAACTGTCATGTGACGCCGTTAATAGAAAATCTAGTGTGATTGTTTAATGGAACGAAATTGTTAGCAAGAGTAAGTTCTCTAACAAACAATTTTTTCAAAATACAACCAAGCGCCGGTCATTGAAAAATAAGGTTTGGTGAAAATTGCTCGAAAACAATTGCTCGAATACAATTGCTCGAAAAATTGTTACTCGAATGAAAAGTTCCTCGAAAGCCTAGTTGCTCGAATAACAATTTGTAGAAAGAAAATTTCTCGAAATAATGAAAAAAGTTGCTTAAAAAAAAATTATATAAATGCAAAATAATTAAATGTAGGTACTAGAAAAGTTGTTTACATTTGTACCACACTTAGAAAAATGTGTTTTTTTTTAAATACATTTACCCTTAAGTACTCAATTTGTTGTTGAGATAAACACTATAAATATTTGAAAATATTATAATATACTACATAACTGCTGATTCTGACTATATTGTTGTTATCTTATGTTCAAATATTCATAATGTTTATCTCAACAACAAATAAGAACATGTACGAAGTTGTTTTTTTTTTTTGTTTTCACAGCCTACTATATGTTTATCTTTAAAAATAAAAACTTTTGTTACTTGCTCATTATTGAAAATAACTACATCGACCGTTATATATTAGAAATAAGAAAAAAAGGTAAGTTTGTTTCATAACTTTTTAACGGCGAGCGTAAAAAAAAGAGAAAAAGATTCTTTATCAAATGAATATAATATAGAGCAGGGGTCGGGGAACTTTTTTACCTATTAGGTACCCCAAAATATATTAATTCACGCCGATGTTACCCCCTTGATTTCATTTTTACCCCACTTGAAGTAATTTACCCCGGTTCGCTGACCTCTGATATAGAGGTATCTTGTCATTTATAAAAATTCAATTGATTTTTATTGCACTTTAAATTTTGTCTTATCGTGGAAAACTAACAATAAGTACCAAACAACTTTTATTTAAAACATTTTTTCCTAAAGTGGATATTTACTGAGATATACAGCATATTCCATACCTCTTGGACACACTATATAATATTTTCAAATATTTATAGTGTTTATCTCAACAACAAATTGAGTAAGTAGTAAGTGTACATGTATTTGTAAATAAATATACACAACTGTTCTAGTACATTTAATTATTTTGTATTTATATAGAGGTTATATTTATTTTTAAATAACTTATTTCATTATTTCCAGAAATTTTCTTTTCGAGAAATTGTTATTCGAGCAACTAAGCTTTCGAGGAACAATTTTTCGAGCAATTTTCCGCATCCCGAAAAATAATAGTGGTTATGTACTGTTTTCAAATATTAATCTTGCATTAAAAACAAAAGTCGGTTGTGAAAATTTGAAATTACCGTAAAACTTCACGTATAATGCGCCAAATAGTTGCCCTATAAAATTCGGGGACGTATTATTGGCAAGTACTAAAAAATACGTCACTTTCGATACCGAACATAACCTTCATTTGGCTAAATCAAGCATGCGTATTATACAACATAGCGTATATATTATCCGCAGCGCCGTGTTCCTGATTCAAATATAAATTTTGATTTGATGCAAACTATGAAACAACCAGATTAAAATTTTTAATTAGTTAATTTCTGGTAAAATTTTACTTCATACAATAGGCTTCTTGAAGTGTAGAACCGATCGCGCGGCGGATCCAGATATTCAGACCTCGCCCAAACGGTATAAACATTAAAATGTGGGACTCGTTAAATATAAGGTCTTCATTTTTTATCTGTTTTGTATACGATTGCGTTCCGTATATTAATCACTAAGTTTAGACGATATTTTTATAAAAAATAAATCTAGTTGTTAATACACAACGGTCTCTATCGTATTTGTGCCATTTTAAATTTAGGAACTTGTTTTATTATTTGTATATTTATAACACGAACTTTTCGCGATATTTACAACTATTATTAATATTAGTACATACGTTTGCGATATGAAATTTTATATTTTGTACAAGGTATGTAGAAAATATTCGAATGTTTTACATTCTGAAGACATTTTTATATCTCCGTAGAATTTTGTTACTCAGGGCGTTTTGAAAGTTAGCGAATATTTAACTAATTGATTTTGTTATCATAAATACTGTCGAAAAGTATTGTTTATAATCATTTCATTTGTTCATATTGTGCATGTAAGCTGACAAGTAAATCCAGTGTGATTTTATTACTAGGGTACAAGTCATGCAGATTTCGGGTGATGAACGTTGAAATAATTATCCCAAATTTAAAATTAATTATCCATCAGTTAAAACACATTTTAACAAATATTGGCTTCATCAAGTTTATTGACATTTCCAGTGTAAACACAATTCGCTTTATTAATCTTTTTGTATTTATTTTAAAACAAAACAATATTTTTAATTAATGCTTCTATGCACTTTTACCAACTTATATACAAATGAAACTCGATTTTTTAAAAAGACAACACTGTTTTCTTTATTTTTTGTAACTTGTAATGAATTATTAAATAAAAAAAGAAAAGCTATCTATTCATGTGTAATTCATTCATAGGAAAATTAAAAGTTAATTGTTATAACTTTATAACTAGGTGCGCTGTGGAAGAACTTTTATATAGGTAACCAGTATATTTGAAAAATAAAAAATGGATAAAAATTTAGGTTTAAATGTTAAAATGTCAGAAAAAATTATTGTTAAATATTTGTCGCAATTTTGTTTTTCAAGTAAAAATTGTATTTTTCAAATCAATTATTTGAAGGTTTTTGGTTATTTATCTTTTATATTAACCGTGATCCCTATGGTGGCCCTTATTAAGTGATGCACCCTGTGCTGATAGATCAATCTATAAGAAATGTCTGCTATACAGAAGGTTATAAATTTAGGAAATATGTTGAAGTAAATTTAATAATACTTAACTAGTAAATTTTATAAAATACATTGCGAAAAAGAATGTTCTGCACCAAATAAATAAAAGCATGAAATTTTTAGTAGCAAAATAATAATTTTTGTTACATGTTATAGAATTTAGTATCATAAATATTTGCTTGTATTAAAATATTAAGTTGTGTTTTATATCGAAGTGTTTATTTAACCGCAACAAAATTTGCCCGAAATCTGCTACGAACCAATTAGTCTGTACATATTCTAACAATAAGATAGTAATAAAATATGTATACTTCTATTACAACTTGTTTTATTTGCTAAATTGTCGCCCGTGTGGGAAAGAGAACCTTTAACGTCCAAAAGCAATTATTATTTCCAGATATCCAAACTGTAGATGTTGCAGCAAACAATTTATTTTCTCATTACAAGTTCATTGGATCCGTCAGGGAGAATATTTCTGTAGGTATTTATGTATTCAACTCTCATAGCTATTAAATGATTGACAAGGTAGATATATACGTACGTGTTGCCTTGGTAACTCGTTTTGTGTTATAAAATTTAGGATGCTTCACGTTGTGGTCAAAATGACTTCTATTGAAAAATTAAAAGTTTTTTATGAGGTGAGTTGAGAATAGTTTGAAGTTCAAAAGATAAATACGTTTTCTTGGTATTCTACAGAAGTGTGCACAAAAATTACCAAAAAAATTTTCGTTTTATTAGTTTCAAATATTATTCCGATGCGAAAAATTATTAGTTTTTTACAGCAAAGCAGTTTTGAAAAATGTTCATTTACTCAAAAATGTAAGACATAAAATTGATTCATTAGTTTAGCATAAGCCTGTATTACGTGTATTAATATTCAATAATATAAGGTGCACAACTTTTTCTACGCATTTAATTGTTTTAGAGAGTATTGTGTTATTTTTTACCTAGCATTTTGGTTTTTTTCTTTTAACATTTTGATATTTTTATATAACTTTTTGGTAAATTTCATATAGCGTTTTGGTATTTTATATATTTGTATAATTTTCATATTAAATCCTATCATTTTAAAATCACAACTGGTCCTGTTACTACCAAGGCAAACATAGAAAAACTCAACATGAACGCATTACAGCTAGAAATCTTAAGGAAATTTAATTTCAGAGCGTTAATATCTCTTGACGATAAGAAATGTTGACCCCTCATAGTTGAACAGTTTTTTTGCGTAATAAGCGAAATTTAGCAAGATTTGTTGAGCCGAAATTTTACACCCTGGGAACCTTAAATACGAAGCAAAGCCTAAACGCTCCACTGTATGAAGTAAACAATTTTTTTGAACGGAATAAGTAAGAACGAAATATAAAAACGTCTTTTGTCTCCCACAAAATATAAAAATAATGCTATTCAACACACACAAATGTTACTCTATTAAGAATGTTGTATGTACAAACTTACACTCAAATTACTTGTTGACTAATTATGAAGTATTGTACAGCTGTTTTCATGCTACTATGCTCGAGACAAAATTAATTGCCTACAAGAGATTATGTTTTTATATTTTTTAAAGAACCGCTATGTATCGGATAGCAGAAAGATGTGTAAATTGGAAAGATTTCTTTTTTATTGTTTGTCATGGGAATTACATTTTTACCATTTTTTAAAGCAGTTTTATCTAGATATAAAATGGTAAGTTCGAGGTACACAAGGTATTTCATGTTAACATTTCCATAATAATTTTTTTAATGAATTTCATTTAAGCTATTTTATAAAGAAAAATTTAAAAAATCATTTGGATATAATTGTAGATAATCCTGGAGTATTTCAAAAACACAGGACTTCTGTAAGCAGATCACCAGAGGGTACAATAGACCAATAGGTCGCAGTATAGAACCCAAAAGGCGACCACATCCGTGAATAAAAAAATAATAATTGTGGATAAAATTTATATGTAGTGCATTTCATGAAGGCACAATTAAAGTCTTTATGTTTCGAGTTTTCAGTTTGAAAAATTAAAATGAAGGATAAATTTAGTAGAATGTTAATTTAAAAAAAGAACAAAATGTTTTTTATGACTGCTAAATTAGCTTGCTAAAAAAATTGTTGCAATTGTTAATAAGAAAAAAATCGTCTAACATTAGTAAATATTAAACATTGGATAAAGGGTCCAAAAGTTCACTGTTTACAAAAATTAAATAAGTTGACATTGCAAGAGCTAAATCAAGACAAAAACCATTGTAATCTTTACCCTCGACACCGGAAGGTACAAGAGAAACCGATTAAGAAAAAGAATCTTTACAGCATTACATTTCGTTTATTTTTTTAATGAAAATAACATTTTTTTATTTCTATCATTATTTTTTAAAGTTCATTTTTACTGTGACTTTTTAATTAAAGCGTATTAACATGAGAGATTTGAGGAAAATCAAATATGGTAACACATTTGCTCGTTTTCTTAACTTATTAACTTCCCAGGGATATTTTTCTAACAAGGGACGGTCACGATACGTTGTTGTAGAATGTACAATATGATTAAAGCTGTGTTTATTGCATCAAGGACATCAAAACTAAATGTTTTCCAGAGTTATACGTTCCACTGGTCAATTCCTTCGGAAAAATAGGAGGAAAACCGAAAAACTGGTATAAAAAGGTCATTTTTACGATCGCGTTGCCCATGAAACCGTCACAGACAAAATCGAAATTCTTCTATTTACCAATGCGCGCATCCTTTGCAAGTAAAATGGTGCAAAGTTTTTGAAAAAATCTTGAACGGTTCCGAAAAAACACGTCAAAAACGAAACCCCTGCATAAGGGCAATGATTTAAGAAGTTCTGGTATATTTGTATAACTAATATCTATGCGACTTGCATAGGCGTTTAACATAGGGAAAACAGTTTTTACAAAGACCTCGTTGATCGCGTTTTTCTCAGGAACTGTTTAAGATTTTTTCAAAAACTTTGCACCATTTTACCTGCAAAGGATGCGCGCATTGGTAAATAGAAAAATTTTGATTTTGTCTTTGACGGTTTCATGGCTAACGCGATCGCAAAAATACTTTTATTATTCAACTTTTCCGTTTTTCCCCTGTTTTTCCGAAGGAAATAGCCAGTGGCACGTATAAATCTGCAATATATTTAGTTTCGATGTTCTTGATGCAATAAACACAGCCCTAATCAAATTCTAGCGAAGACGTATCGTGACGTTTCCTGGTAAGGTGGTAAGTTTGCTTTAGAGCCTATTTTTTACACCACTGCTTAGTTTATCCATTATTCGTGTTATTTTAATAAAGTACGATACCAAAACAAAAAAAATACACCAAAATTTACAAGCAAAAACAATTTTTAGTTTGTGTTTTGTAATTTAAAAGTTAATGTTAAACACATTTGTATACCTATAAAATGTTATCAGTTTTTGTGCTGAATTATGAATCCACGCACGGTCAAAGGTTAGTCTGGTATTTCGCCATTTGTAAACTATCAAAGTATCATTTAAAAATATTACTCCTATTATCTCTCAAAACTTTTTAAATTAAAAAAAAAAATTCAATCAGAATTTTTTAATTCTACGAGTTAATTTGCTGATCTTTTTTTTTATAAATGCTTCTATTTCCAGAAATTTTACGCGTATTACAAATGATCAGTAAACAACTTATTTCTTGTTTAAACGATTTTTATTTAAATCACTCGATAATATGGATATTCATTAAATATATTTCCCTTAGTATAAAATGATCCAGCGTTAGTTTATTGTGGGGTCCAAAGACCACGGACCGCAGGCCGCATCTGGCCAGCGAAAGATTTTTATCCGGCTCACGAACGATTTCATACAATATGATAATTTTTAAAGATGTCTGGCTTAATGTTCAAAATTTTACGTCTAAAATATTTTGTCGGTACGACCAGTAGCCCACTACTGCGTAAACATTTTAGTTCATCCAACTAATGACATGAGTTACTTAAATTCTAAAGAATTTTGAAACGCAGACACCGTAAAAATGTAAAACACAGTTACCTTCGCGCCGAACTGTATAATTCAGTGATGCTGGGAATTATCCTAGAAAGCACAATTCATTCCCTCGGGGGCACTTAACATGGACAACCCTTTATGCTCTGTCGGACTGGTCAGCGGTTACTCCCCGATGATTACTACGATACGGTTGAGCACTGTGCTAATTGTCGCAGTCTTTGACCATGTCCCGATGGACAGCATAAATTTGTCAACTTTCATCTAGCGGCAAATGATGTGGCGTATGAAGCGCAATATTTAAAATAGCGAAGGTACGCAAGAACATGCATTTTTCATCAAAATAGTTTAAAGTGTATGTACAGGATGGGCCAATATTCATGAAATATATAGGGTGACTTTTTTATTGTTAGTGCAACGAAGATGGTTAAATGAAAAAAGTTGTGCATTTTTAGGAGCTTACTGTTATAATACTTTTGTCATGACTTTTTGACTATACTAGATGGTAGAGGCCAAAATATTAAAACAAACGATTTTCTAAAATTTTTGTTTCAATAATTACCTACGTAAATAAGAATTTAACCTTATATCTATGCACTATTTCAAGACCGTTTTAAAAATACAAAAAATAGTACCTACCTATAAACATTAGATACAGTTTCTGTTACAAATTAAAGGCTATATTTATTGTTATATTTTTAGACTGCATCAAGTTTTTTTTAAAATTCATATCATATGTCATTTGAATTTGTTTTCTAATACAGTAGACTGTAGAAAATTATCTTGGGCAAAAAATGATGGTAATTAATCATTAAAATAATACCGATATCTTATAATTTAACTCTAAATGGCACAGTGTAAGCTGTATAACGTAGTATAATTTATTCTACAAAAAAATTGAGTAACTTTAATACATATTTTCATCTATAATAAAAATTGTGGATAGGTAACGAGTATATTGTAAGAATATTTATAGAAGAATATATCAATATCAACACACTTACATTTAAAAGAGTTATAAAAAATTTGTCTCATTTCTTTTTTGGAACGTATCAGGTTGATTAAAAAAGTTATAATAATAATAATGTAATTTATTTAGCAAATTGCTAATTATGTTTACAATTTTACAACTTACGTATGTGAATTTATAACAATTAAAACTTTTCCTTAATAAAACTAAACCTTACAATATTAGTTTCATTTTTAAGTTTACTTGTTAGATCGTTATAAAATTTCAGTTCTTTATAAAATAAAGAAGTTTGATTGTTATTTCGTGTCTTGAATGGCAATATAGTCTTTATAGTTTCTAGTCGGATAATTATGAATATCAGAGTTTTGGGTTATATATTTTAACAAAGAATTTGGAAGCAGGTTATTTATAATCTTGAAAATAAAAATAATCGTATCAAAAATTATCCGTTGTTTAATACTAAGCCACTGTAGAGTATATAGCATAAAAGTAATTTTGGTGTAGATATATTGAACAGAGTAAAATAATTCTCATAGCCCTATTTTGCAATTTTTGAAGCCGGTCTAAGTCTTTAGTATTCGCCAGAAATAAAATACTAGAGCAGTAATCGAAATGGGGTGCTATGATACTTTTGTATATGTATTAAAATTTTAGTAAGGACTGGAAGTTTAGGTACTGCTTAATCTACCAAGAAAACTTTTTTTTTCGCAAACCTTTTACAAATGAATTTGCTTATAACATTTTAAATGATTTATATCTTAATCTCGTCTTACAAAAATAATTATTGTAATATCTTTTATAAGTTTTGAAAATATTCACTAAATAAAATTCTTTAAAATAAAGGGGTCTCTTGAATATACTTGATGGTTCTAATTTTATTTTAAGCAGTGGTGATTTTAATTTGTTTGCTTAAGAAAAAACAACAGTCCATAGCCTGCTAAAACTATGTCCTACAATTAATTTTTTATGTTATTTAATTGGTTAATGTGGGAAAAAGAAGTAGGTATCTAAAAATAAAAAATAAAAAGAAAATGGCAAATTTGTGAAAAACAAAATAATTTTGTTAATTACATAAAAATTGATGAAAGTTATAAACGTTGTAAATTAAATATTCTCACGTGCGTCCAGTTTTTAATTAAATTTCCAAACAATCATTTTTTAAAACCAAATAATGTGCATTTGTGTTTGTTTACGTAAGAGTATTATAAAACAATGAAGAAAAGTTAAATAACGCTCCAAAAAGCAATTAAATTTCCACATTCTTTTATCTTTTAATTTTAATAAATTGCCTTGAAAAACAACCTTTCGTTCCATTCTCTTATTCTCCACATGATGCTATCAAAATATAATATTCAGCAGGCACAAAAAACGTCTTTGTTCCGAACATCGAGCCGCCATTTTAGATTACGGCCTTGTTTTGTAAAAATAGTTCACTGAAGCATGTTCCCCTAGATTGGCAGCGAAGAGGGTTCGGCCGTTTGGTGAAATGGCCTGTTGGGCAGGGGACTGCGGGATCAGGCAAGCGGAAGGGCCAGCGACCATTGTTAGTTGTAGAGACGAAATCAGAATCGATTTTCTACGTTTAATGCTTTCTTTAAAATGCGACGACATATGACGTTTCATTATAAAACGATTATAGACGTTCAATCGTTAAAAATCGAAGAAAGTTTAAGTACAGTCAAGCTAGGATAATTCTTGAACATTATTTGTGTGAACCTTGAACCAGTTTCGGGACTCTCGACTCTTCTTCAGTGTTTTAGTTATTTATTTATTTATCTACACACAACTGTCATAGAAAATTACGTTGATATTAAAGAATATTGATTTAGATAAACGAAACATTTATTTAAAAAATGTCTACGAAACTCAACGCGAACTTTTAAACCAAACAACAAGAACACTATTTTAATAACACATTTTGTGTTATTAAAATAGTGTTCATTCGAAAAAGGTTTTTTCTTCCATTAAAAGTATACTTACCTAACTCAAAATAAAAGCTACGTAAAGAACACAACATTGACACATATTTCACTACAACTACTACTTGAAGTAATTTAATAGTGTTTTGGAATCAAAGGAATCTACAAAATGAACTATACTTAGGTATGTTTTGTGTGTTGTGAAAAAATGACTGTAGAACCTGTTTGATACACCAAAACTTAAACAAATTGATCAAAACTCGCGGATTATTTGTACAACACAATTAATTTTGAAATTAGTTTCGGTATTAAATAAATAAAAATTTAAAATAAAAGTGTTTTAATAGCAGGTTTTAAACCTCTACACTGAAAGGTAGAAGAGGTTCCGATAAATAAATAATAAAAATAATAGCAGGTTTTATAAACTAAACTTCATGAATAAATTGAATAGAACACTTTAATTTGACCCAAATTAATAGACGATATTTTAATAAATTTATTTACAGTTAAACTACTAAAGTTTGAAATCCACGTACCTAGTTACAAATGATGTTCTTTGCTCTGACAGTTACATTATGATTAAATAAATATTTAGCTATGAAGAGACGACAGCTTAAAACTATAGTTACCCATACCCATAGAGAAGAGGGTCTACCACCTTATCTATATACCTATTTATATTTAAAATGAATCGTTTGAATGTTGCTACAATGTACAAATAATGTATTTAGTTTATTAGTTGACAAACATCACACACGGAAGCAAAAAAAAAAACTCTGAAGTCATTTTAAAATGTGTTTACTTGCTAACTGCTTCAAAATAAGTACATAAATATATTAAATATTCATATACTATAATACAATTGCTAACTCAGTGTGTACCACATGCGTGCTATAATTAGCCGTTGTTTAAAATTGAAATATTGATTAAACGCGCAGGAAAAAGACCCACAATAGATTAATTTTAATTTTATACCAGTCTGTTACGTCACATGATTTAGAACAAAGTTCAGGTTAAACTATATGCGTATTGTACTCACGTAACCTTAAATAAAAAACTTGTATCTGTTTTGGACCGGTGATTCAATGTATTTACTGTAGGTAAGTGTGTGATTTTTTATTTTATGTTTAATACTTAAAAACCTTTTTTGTCGTACTTGCTCATGTTGTTATTTTTAAAGAGAAATAATTGGTTTCTTCTTTATGGTCACACAGCAAAGTTAATGTATTCTTATAAAAAAAACAACTCGAAAACGATTCTGAAGTAAAGAAATTGATATGTTATTCAATTTATACAACATTTTTATAACTGGTTACCTACTCACAAAATCAAAAACATTAACTATTTTATCACAACTACAATTATTACGATATCTTTTATACAAGTGCTTGGGAATTTCAAAATAACTTTTTGTTATTATGAAACTACCCAATTTTTTGTACGCCAACAGTGAACAATGGTAAGTAAATTAAATTTGTTACTACTAACATAATAGCTGAACAAATTAAACGGGGTATTTTGCGTGTAAAAAAAAATTGGAAATTCCAATTATTTCTTTATTAAAAAGCATTATTTAAATTGAATTTAAGAAATGTGTGTTAAAGTAATAAAATTTGTTTATTAAAAGAAAACCTCAAGAATAAAAGTTGCATTAATTTTATTGCCCTAGCTACTTCAAACTTAGTAAATTATATAATTTGCTAAAATAAAAACTCTTTTTCATCAATAACCATACAGTAGTAGTCTTCAATTTTTATAACTTAAATTTTTAAATATAAGGTGGTTTTTAGGTCCTTCATTAACATTTCGATTTGGTCCATATACTTCTTTGGTAAGGCAAATTTAAGTAGCGTTAAAAAAAAGAATGAATTTTCAATTATTGATAAACCATTCTTTAATTAATTTCTGTTTGCTTATTTAAATTTAAAAAGTTAGTATATTATGTAATGCAATTTATTGTATGTAGGTACCTATTAGGCTTAAAAGACCGAAAATGCTCACAGCGCGAAAAATGCGAGCACAACTTGTTCTGGCACTAATAAAAAGGCTACTCAGCGAAATTAGTTTCGTTATTTATTTAAAAAAAAAAAACTGTAACCAACCTTTAATCTGACCCTGTATTAGTGACCAAATGAATGAGGGTCAGGTTAAAAGTTCGTTAAAGCTTTTCTTTTTGTAAATAAATAATGAAAATAAGGCAAATGTAGTATGTATTTGTATTTAGAAGCTCGGTGAGCCTTTTTTATTTTAAGCCTAACATTATGTATTACTGGCTTTAAGAATATTTTTGTATTAAAAACAAAACTTTTGGTATAAGAGATATATCGAAAATAATATATCATCTCTTATACCAAAAGTTTGTCAAGAAGAAACTACTGTGTAAATTAATTATAAATATAAAGAATCTCCCAGACATTTGCACCACCTCCAATATCTCTTTTTTTTCTCTTTAAATAACCCTAACAAAGCTGGATAAAATGATTTAAAATACATTGAAAATTTTTAAGAATAATAATTTTTTTCCATATGATATAAAGCCAAAATTAGTAGGTAAATATTCTTGTTTTCTGTCAGATAAAAATATTATTTTTGTTATATCTTTCAGAAAAAAAAACAAGTATCAGTAGGTGATGAAAGCAAACTTTTGAAATAATTATAAAAAGTTTGTTCTAGATTTTATGAATTTGAAAAAAAAATCTAAAAACAAAATTGTCAGAAATTTTTAGCAAAACAAGTACCGCCTCTTAACTTTTTGATAATTTATGTATGAAAAGTGACATTTTCTTTAAAAAACCAAAAAAAAATTTTAAATATATTTACATGACTTGAAAGATGAAACATGTACTGATCTAATTTTGACCTTAAACCAGGGGCTCCCAAAGTTTTGACCAGGCGGGACAAATTGTAGACCCCGCATAATTGGCGGGCCAAAAACAAGAAGTGTTTTTGAGACCTTGGTTCGTGGAGAACCGACAAAATCTCGAAATGTCAAAATATGTAGGTAGTAGGTATATATATATTTTTTTGTAACAAGAAATCTATCTGGTATGATTTCAAGATGGCGGATGGCCTGAAATCGCGCGGCCGGTATTTTTAGGGTCCGCGGGCTGCATTTGTCCCGCGGGCCCTACTTTGGGAACCCCACCCTTAAACTATGCCAGTGCAATGTGAACAAGAAGTTGAATAACACCTTTTTAATATACCTACATCTAAACTTACCTAGAATGTATTTTATTCCAATGCATGCAGTTTTAACTAATCATTTAATAATAAAGGCTTGTTAGGAAAAATAAACGAAATAGTCAGGGTGGTTATAATTTCCTGGACGCCCTGTACATTCGTATTACAACACATTTAATTTTTACAAGTTTAATTAATAAGTACAATATTAAGTTGATATGCTATGTATGTGTACACGCATTATTACAGATAACAAAAGAAATACGAGGTATTTGCCAATAGACAACCAATCATTGTCGGCAGGTCTACCATCAATTGTAAGTTTAAAGGCTATAAACAAAAACAGGGCTACGTTGCAGTCTGGCTTCGTATTCCATCAAACTGCTTTGATATGTCTGCATGCCGACCAATTATGTCTGGGTCGTGTGGGCCGAGCACGCCCGTCTCTGCCAGTCTACACCATGATGTGGCAGACAGTAAAAAATATTAAATTAACTTCATTTAATATGGCTTAACGATCGAACCTTATAAATTCAAACAGCATTGATACAAATTGAATTACGCGCAAATATTGAAACTAGCCAATCTTACTAAGGAACTTTTGCTATACATGCATGCGTGTAAAACATATTGCATTACATTAAAATATAGTTTAAAAAAATGTTATATAAGTTTATATATTAGGAAAAAAATTAAAACCTACGACCCAAGAACTATAATAAACTTCGTTTATTAATTACAAAACGTATCCTATTAAAAACGTAATTGTTTTATCGCTAAATTCGTTTTTAATTATAATTTTTTATCAATAATCAATTTAAATTGCTCAGTTTACAAAATGGCTCTTAATATGAGTCATAAATTGTTTCGTTCCCAGTCCCAGTCAGTTTGTGCAATATAAATATACATACAATAATTATCATAGCAACCCTAATACATGTTATAAGCCGTTTATTTTAAAAGTGCCATAAACCACTTTTTGCGAAAAAAAATTTAAAGCTGTTGACGATTACAATTCTGGTATTACTTGCAATGTCTTTCACAATCATTTAATGTTTTCGTTAAAAGAAATTTTATTTCTAAATAGAAGTGCAACTATTTATTTTTAGAATGGCATATTGATCGATTTTCTTCCCTATATATCCCCAATTTACCAGTTATTTTAAAAATTTAGAACCAGGGGAAATGTACAAAGACTTCATCACTCCTATTAATGACAATGATTCAATCCATGAATAAACTTAATTATGAAATACGTTATAGGTATAAACTACCTTTATTATATAATTTACTCATAATTCTTTTTATAATTACTATCTTATCAAACATTACTTTAGTAGGTATCTATTACATATCCGACAAAATCAACATAAGCCCGTATTTTGTACAGGGTGGACCAAATTCGAATGTTTTACGGGGTATCTCGGTTACCGTAATCTGATATCGGCTCATTCATGGGCGGTTTTATTCAGAAAAAAACGCTTGTGTAAACAGATTTTTTATATCGCTTTCCATTTTGGCAATACAGACGAAAAATTAAATTTTATCATTTTTGAAATACATATTACTATAACTTCTTTATTTATTAAAATAGAACAAAATGTTACTAAGAGTTTTTATACAGATTTTTGTGCTTAATTTGAAAATAAAACTATTTTTTTTAACGGACTTGACTTTCGAGATATAGAGTAAACTTTTATTTTTTTAAATAAAAACCCTAGTTGACCATAGCTTTATATTTTATATGATAGAGAAATTTACTCTAGTTGGTCATAACTTCATATGATAGAGAATTTTTTTAACTTCTCAAAAATATATAGTTTCATATATTTGTTGCAAAAAATAACCGAGATATGGACGATTTTGTAACAATTTCCTTATCAAAGTTTGCCATGATTTCGCAAACAAGTGATGTTTGCAATTATTAAACATAACTAAACGTCATATCCAAGTAAATTTTTTTAAGCAAATATGTGTATTTTTAAATTAAGCATAAATGTATATAAAACCTTTCTAACATTTGTTCTATTTTTATCAATAAAGAATTTACCTAAAGCAATTTTTCAAAAATTATGAAATTTCATTTTTCGTCTTTGTTCTATTTTTATCAATAAAGAACTTACCTATAGCAATTTTTCAAAAATTATGAAATTTCATTTTTTGTCTGTAATATCAAAGTGGAAAGCAATATAAAAAATCTGATTACATAGACGTTCTTTTCTCAATAAATAGAGCTGGAGACCGATATTAGATTTTCGACAAGTATTACGGTTACCGAGATACCCCGTAAAACATTCGAATTTGGTTCACCCTGTATAAACTATTAAGTTTGAAAGTGGCTTAAGTCACTTAGCAGTATGAAAATAGGCGATTCGTGTGTGCGAAATTATGTATATTACTGGAATAAATATAAGTAACAATATAAGTGAAATTTCTCTACAGTTAGCATACGTAAATCTACAAACATTTAAATCTCAAAATAACATAAAAGTTACTTATGTCACTTTCAAAATAAACAGCTCACCTATACCTACTCGTAGTAGTTAATTCACAGGAGTCTTTTTAATAAAAAGATTCTTTATAGTTGTTCTAGTTCTATACTAAAATGAGGAAATAAACGGTATTTAATTAAAAGTTAGAAGATCCATTTAAAAAAATTATCAATCCAGTCCTTAAATAACCTTATGCAAGCATTGCAGTCTTACTAAATTGGTATAAAAATATTGAAAACAAATATAAAATTATGGACTATTAGTTAAAGAGAAAATTATATAACTATACCATAGTATTTATTGCATTGTTTTTGATGAGAACCTTTTTGAAGTTTTTACATTGTTTTTTCAAAAGGATATAGGTAGACAGTTGGATCATATTAATAAGGAATAACAAGAAATGCTTATATTATTGTGGTGGCTAATTCTACGTAATTTACATCCTGCTTATACATGTATTTATCTGTTTATAAATACATGATATTAATTTTATTATGCGCAATGAATAACGCTTACATTTTTAAAAAATTATATAGCATTTTTTATCTATGGAAAAATTACTTGTTTTTGAAAATCTTATCAATTTTACATTTGTTGTAGTTTTAGTAGAACGTTGGCTACACTGTAATTTTTTTTAACTATATTTCATTTCTTTGCTAGGTCAACTGACTCTCCAACTGCCAGCTAGTAAAGAGGAGCTTCAAACCTTCTAATTTTAGACTTACTATGCATCTGCTTATTCCGCCAGAACCTTATTAAAATTTTAAACCAAATACTATTGAAACAGGAACGTGTCCATAGAACGAATTCGTCTGGTTTTTCTATCAATCATCATTTAAACTGTCTCAGTGGTCGCTCAGCGTTAGTTTAATGTAATTACAAGTTAATACACATCTCTATCGTGGGCGCATCTGGTTGGAAAATGCTAATCTAAATTCCGGAACAATTTCGAGACTTGAAAGGCAAATCAAGTCGACGACGCAAAATAACGAGTATTTAATTAAGTTCGATTTTACTCGTTAAGCGTTACGCAAATAAAATAATAGTTCAATCAGTGATTTGTGTTAATACTCGCAACCAATACAAAGAAAGAAGTCAGACGTATTTGACACTGACCGTCGTATTCTGGTACAAATTTTTACTTGTAATGCCGGCACGGTATAATCAATCTCTCTTTTTTTCACTATGACTCTGCAGAATTTTACCTTAATAGAATCACTTTCGATTATATTAGCTTTGAATAATTGTTTCAATAAACTGCATTCTGGTATTTAGTAAGGTGATTACCTTACCATGTGTCATAAATCATGTTTACGACATTTATTTCCTGAATTTTTACAAGATTTTTTGGTGTGGCGCCTAACTTTTTATTTCAACTACAGTTAACTTGTTATTGTTATAGGAAAAAGTGTATTTATTAGGTACCTTATTTTTCTAAGCAAGGTGATTTCTATAAGTAATCGAACAATATATATAAAAATAATAGTTTTTTAAATTGTAAACGATAGACTGTAACCTAGAGTCGAAAATAAAAATTGGTAATCGATTTTCTGAGAGGATTAAGACAGGCCCGCAGCTTATCTCCGACGCTCTTTATAATCTACTTGAATGAAGTTTTAAAACCTTGGAGAAGATCTTGTTCTGGTATTGAAATATAATGATGAAAAAACCTTATACACCCTTCATTTTGCTGAAGACGAGGTGGTAATCACGCAAAACGGAGATGATCTAGAATTCATGTCAAATCGACTAATGCGTGAGTATGAAAAATGGGATCTTAACGTTAATACGGCAGTAATAAAATATATGTGTGTTTAAGAGAAAGACGATGGTTTAGTCCCAGATCAAAAAAAATGTCTTTTTGTGCCGAATACTTGGTAATTAAAATTGTAAGCAATATACGCAAAATAATACAAATAGAAGCGAGGATCATACAGCGTTAAATTCTATGCTGTGGTGTTCATTGTGTGATTTTAAAAGATAGTCCAATCAGTCTAAAAAAGATAACAGAGATTTTGAAAATATGAATGCGTTTTTCATATCGTTTATAATAAATATGGTATGAAAGAAGTATCAGTAAAATAGTTTTATTCTTGAGGCTTTCGCGGCCGTAAAATAGTTATCCAAATGTGCAATAGCTGATCAAAAGCAAATGAGAGTGAAAATTTTCTTCACCTATCAAATTTGCGTTTTCAACCAATTACCTACTAATCTTAAATCTTCTAAATAAAGACTACCAATAGGAGCATTATTACACGGTAATAATTTTACATTCCCCTGGCAGATCTTGATCATCCTGTCAAATTTGCGTTTTCGACCAATAACAAACTCAGATTTCCTAGAAACGACCAATAAAAATAATCATACACTGATAATATCCGTTTCGCAATTAACAGATTTTCATGCGTTTATTGGTCGTTTCTAAGAAATCTGAGTTTGTGATTGGTCCAAAATTCAAATTTGGAGAGGGAATTAAATATGTTGGTCTTGATAATTTTTTAACGAATTTCGGCGACCAGTAGCGTTACTTTAATATAGATTAAACCACACCCCTGACGCACCACTCTGACAGTACTTGTAAAATTTGACATAACATACATTTAATTTGACAGGTACCTAGGTTAGGTGAAGGAAATTTTCTGACAAAATATAACTCGTGCATTGCAAATAATCTATATTTTTGACAAATCTTCACTCATGCAAGTTGAATCATAAAAAATCACTCGTGCACTCCGTGCATTCGTGTTGTTTTTTCAGCTCAACTTGCATTCGGGCATATTTACCAAAAATTATCGATAATTTTTAATGTTTTTGTTATATTACTACTGATAATATCCAGGTCGATTTGCAGCAAATTTGAAAATGGTACGTCGAACTTTTTAGACTTCCAACGGATGAAACTTGTATTCATCATCATCAGACTAAAAAAATGTCGAAAAAGTGAAAACATGCTGGTTCACTTCAGCCCATAAAAATACGTGCTGGAAAAATTCTTGCCCTTATTTTCTGGAGTAAGGATGAAATACTTTTCATTGATTACTTGCAGCAAGAAAAATTGTGACGGAAGAATATTACTTCTCTTTGTTAACAAAATTGTGAAAAACGACGTGAAAATCTTTCCAAAGGTGTGTAATTTATACAGGATAACGCCCCTACCCATAAGTCACTTGTTGCCCTGCAAAAGCTCAATAAAAAAGTCTTTGAAATCTTGAACCATCCACCATATTTTTCAAATATAGCCCGTTCGAATTTCCACAGTTTAAGAAAGCATTATTCGAGATAGTAATCAATGCTACAGGTGTAGAGACATGGTTAGTAGACCAAGGAAAAAATTTTATGTTACAACCGCGTTAGAGTGATTTTAGGAACACTGTGTTAAATGCATAGGTGTGAAAGGTGTAAATAAAATAATAATATGATACTTTGGGGATATGGCTAGGCCAGAAAATAATCAAAAACCCCTCGTGCACATGGAGACTATTTTAAAAACGGACATAAAAAAATTACAACAATAAAAGTGTTAACATAAAAAAAAATTGTTAATTACTGAGACTTAATTAAAAACAACTTACAATTTTTAATTTTTTGCATTCACTCAACGTTTTGTAATTTTAATCGCACCTTTTCTTATTATACTTTTCGTTAATATGTGATTAATAGCGTAAAAGATATCCTAGTACGTCATGCTAAAATACAGTTGAAGGTCGACCTCCATTGGAACCAGCAGGGATTCCGCAAATTGAAAGAATGGTCTCATCTAGCTAAGTCTGAGGATATCTGGTTGGCTTTATAGATGTCCGTGATTAAGACAATAGAGCCAAATTAAAGTGATCACAGTAATTCACTGTACACGATAAAATTAAAGTTTAGTAATATGATTTTTTTTGTAAATAGAAATTTTTGATGTATCGTTTTAAAGGAAAACGTTCCATCTTTGAAAAATAGTTATTTATGTATCAAGGCCAACCGTTTACCTACAATAATATTCTATCATTTTCCGTTTTTGAGTTATTAGAAAAAAAATGTTTTTTTGTCATATTTATAATGTGTCATATCTCCGTTATTGTTGTAGATATCGAAAAAAATTTATCAAGATTATTTTTAGACATTTTTCGATTTTACTAAAAAAAATATTTTACACTCGCCGTTAAAAAGTTATGACAAAATGATTTTTTTTTAATGAACGCTATTGTTGGCTATGACCCATTTATATTCCTTATTATAGTTAGATAACCTTCGTAACTTGTACTTGTTTTAAAAGATTTTACACATTGTTTTTTTTTTGTTTTACAGCCCACTACATTTCCTTAATAAAAATACCTTCATAACTTTTTTGAAAATAACTATGTACATCAACCCATATATATTTGGAATGGGGAAAAAATAAGGAATTTAAATAGGTCACAGCCAACTATAACTTCCACTTAAAAAAAGGTAAGTTTGTGTCATAACTTTTTGACGACGAGAGTAATTTTTCTTTAGTATAATCGAATTTTCAATAATAATATCTTAATATGACCTTCATAATTTTTTTTCGAAATCTACAACAATAACGGAGATATGACACTTTATAAATATGACAAAAAACACTTTTTTTTCCAATAACTCAAAAACCGGAAATGACAGAATATTTTCGGAAACGGTTCTGAGTTTGTCTCGAAAAACTGCACATTTCAACCGTTTCTCTACCTTGAATATTAAGGGAGATACTCATCTAATCCCATCAAATTTGGACCACCCTGTACATTAGATGTAAAATTCATGAAAATAAAGGAGTAAGAGATATTCTGTTGTAAAATATTACACTTCAGATAAACAAATTAAAAATTGTAAGCCTATACGGTCAGACATTTATATTGCCTAACTAACACAAAGCCATTTTTTTATTATTTGAGCGGGCTTGTCCTTCCCCTTCATCTCATTTTAATTGAAAAACAAATATTTTAAACTAAAAATTCAACCGAATTGGTGCATCTGTAGAGCCACACATTGCATATGAAATTAATAAATATAAACTTATCTGGTAATTTCAATTGAAAATTAACAATTTTTTCGTATTAATCTGTTACTTATTTTATTTAGCAAATATCAATCTTATCTGTACTATTTTTCGCAATAAAGATAGCAATATTAAAATATACATTCACGGCAATTTATACTCTGATTCGCCCATTCCACCATTCCAGAACACATAAAAACGAGCTAAATTTTTACACGTAATAACCTAAACAACAGTAACATTTAATTCACTGGCCCCCCCATAGAAAACAGCATATGTTACATGCCCTGTTAAGTTACCATACTAAATATAAAACATCTAATTTAATCTATTTGATCAGATCTAATGTACATGTAATATATAATCAAGATGAATAGTATAGCATAGCCCAACACCAGCTCTTCCTCAAAGCCTGTACGAATAAAGGAAGTGATCCATTGAAATATAGAATAATATGCAACGTGTTTTACAAACAAATATTTTTTTTTAAATTCTTTTATTTCTCTGTTCCATGCATAGACAAGTTATGGACTTAAAACAAAAAAAGTGGAATAGCAAAATTATATTGTGCATAAAGACGTTTTGTGAAATTAAATTTTAATTATAAGTTGAACATTTATTGTTAAACTAGGTATTAAAAAGGTTGAATATTTTATAATTAAATAAAGTATAGCACAGTATTGTCACTGATAACAACCTTTGTTTCAATTTCTTTTATTTAGTTCTGGTATTACACTGGTGAAATAATAAAGAATATTTCTCAATAAATTTCTTTTTTGTGTCTTATCCTTTTCTTAAAAATTAACACTTATTCAGATCATTTTGCTACAACTTTTAATTTCCAAGGATCAAATCAAACATAAAAACATCTAGTAGCGGTTAAAAATTGGTAGATAGATAATTGTTCGAATGGTTTAGTACTCTGTACTATATTCTTTGTTTGTAGAAAATCAATATTTGTGTAGCACTGAAAATCTCATTAAGAAGCATTAATTGTTTGATGCATTATTTTAGGACTAAAATTACAGAAACATGCACGAACTGAGCAGGAAGTCACATTCCAAATATCTTGTTTTTCAATTTCCGGAAGGTAATATTACTGAAAGTTAGTTCTCTGTAAACTGTACCAGCTTCTGTTAATTTTCAAGTCATTACTTACACTTTTTTTTTGCAGTAAATAATTGGAAGAAACCACACTGACTTAGAAGTATTTAAAAAATCGACACAATTTTAGGTTTATATAATAGGAGAATTTAAAACAAACAGAATATGCGGAAAAAGAATACCAAAATCGTTTTTACTAGGTATTTTTTTGGTCATTTTTATATTTTCATTCAATGTTCAACAAAACAAATTTAAATTTGCATTTATTTAAAAAAAAACTTTTAAATAATATAAAATTCTTATGTAGTAGGTAAATAAAGACGAGTAAGTATATTATGTTTTACACTAAATCATTGTGCGTGCTGTCAAAAACTACACTAACTAGATAACTAATTAGTAACCGTCAAAGTTTACACCTTGGGCTCTCGAGACCAATTTAAAAAATTATTTTTGTTTTCTGTTTTTGGTTAAGCTACAGCTGGTTGTCACATTCTTGCTAAAATCTGTAATTAGGCGTCCTCTTAATTCGTACTTTTTAATCTTACACTTACAAATAATCACGATCAGCCGATTATGACAAAAACGAAATTAAACATGAAGTAACATAGTAGATATTAAACAATTATTTTAATGGATTCATTTTCAATGTAAATATATATGTAAATTTATTTTAAAATCTTTACTAGTAGAAAATATTCTACAACGTATCTCGAAACAGCTAAAGATTATATTATAGCTATTATTCACTCGGTCAGTAATAGAGGGTCGGGTTAAAGGTTATTTAAAGCTTTTTAGCGCAATTTTCTAGCGAAATTGCGCTTGTTAACTCATGATTTCTGTTGAGTGCGTCTGTGCGCACCAATCTTGCACTTCTATCTACTCCTCAACCAGACCACCTAGAGACTTCGGGTTTTCGGCATTATGTTAAGGAAGGTCTAATCGCGGGAACGCACAAAAAAAAATCCAGAAAAAGATTTTGGAGTTCCTGGGAATTCCGGAAAAACTCATAAAACTCATGATTTCTGTTCTGTGCGTCTGTGCGCACCAATCTTGCACCTATCTACTCCTCAACCAGACCACCTAGAGACTTCGGGTTTTCGGCATTATGTTAAGGAAGGTCTAATCTCGGGAACGCACAAAAAAAATCCAGGAAAAGATTTTGGATTTCCTGGAAATTCCGGAAAAACTCATAAAACTCATGATTTCTGTTCTGTGCGTCTGTGCGCACCAATCTTGCACTTCTATCTACTCCTCAACCAGACCACCTAGAGACTTCGGGTTTTCGGCATTATGTTAAGGAAGGTCTAATCGCGGGAACGCACAAAAAAAAATCCAGAAAAAGATTTTGGAGTTCCTGGGAATTCCGGAAAAACTCATAAAACTCATGATTTCTGTTCTGTGCGTCTGTGCGCACCAATCTTGCACCTATCTACTCCTCAACCAGACCACTTAGAGACTTCGGGTTTTCGGCATTATGTTAAGGAAGGTCTAATCTCGGGAACGCACAAAAAAAATCCAGGAAAAGATTTTGGATTTCCTGGAAATTCCGGAAAAACTCATAAAACTCATGATTTCTGTTCTGTGCGTCTGTGCGCACCAATCTTGCACTTCTATCTACTCCTTAACCAGACCACCTAGAGACTTCGGGTTTTCGGTATTATGTTAAGGAAGGTCTAATCTCGGGAACGCACAAAAAAAATCCAGGAAAAGATTTCGGATTTCCTGGAAATTCCTACAAAATTCCGTTTTTTGCAAATTTCTCGGCAACCATAATAGCTATCGAGTTGAAACAAATTGCAATCGATAGCTTCTAAAATTTACAATAATATTAGAAAAAGAATTAATCAAAAGTCTTTCCTTTATGCTTCACCCATGAGGTGAAAAAATTGCGCTAAAACACTCACTGAGTTTTTATTACTTGTTTTATTGCATTGCAAAATTTAAAATATATTCATAAGATTATTACTAATGTAAATGTTATTATATTTATATGTGAGAAAATAAAAATATTTTGATTTTTATTAACTAACATTTGACATTTTATGGAATGTCTGTATGTATATTCCATATAACGCTAGGTAACGTACTCGTACAAAAAGTCTTTATTATTTTATACACTTGGCATTACACAGACTGCCTAGGCATTCTGTAGAATACCGGAATTATACACTTTGACGCTAACACATAGCTGTTATAATGCATACCTATTTCGATATTATCAATATCTCTCTATCGATATCTATATCTGTATATCTGTACATCTGTTTGTGTTTATAGAATTATGTCATTGCCATGTATGTTATGACAGTAATTAAACGTTTAATATCGACAGTGGTATAATTTATATATTGTTATATGTGGACATTCGATTTAATTAAAACATACAAACCGTCATAGGTCAATTATGAATAGATGTGGATAAGAATATGTAACTGATCAAATAAGCTTTCCAAAGAAATAAATCAAAATATTATCGCATTTTAGTCTAAAATATCACGCTTCAGATAAAAACAAAATTTAAGTCTTTGCGGCCTTTCATATTTTTTATATTATCATAAAAACTGCTTGTCAAATCGATTTAAAATTCGCGATTTTTCGCATTAAACAATTTTTGAATTGTGCATCGTTTTTGATCTATTTTATTTCGTGGTTCAGTTGTTCAATTTAACAGTTTCATAAAAGTGTATTCAAGTTTACTTTAACATTGAAAACATTAAGCAAACAGTTTAGCAGTTGCAAGACATTTCTTTAAAAACATTTATTTTCAAATTAAAATCTGAATAAGTAATGGCAGAGTGTCGCTATTAAAAATATGCACAATGAATTGATATTAAATGAATTAGTTGTTGATTAAGTGTTAGTAAGACTGACTGTATCTGAATTGAGAAGGGTGTAGGACCAGAGATTGGCAGGCAATCACCTCACTGGCTCACGGGGAGTTAGACTGGACACCCGCTGAATTCCAATTCTGTTAGTTCTCCGTTGCGCGAGACCAGCAGAGGAAAACAATAAAATTAAAAAACTACTTACTCTCAGATAAAAAGAATTTATATTACATGAGATAATTCAAAATGCAATAAATAATCATATAATCGCGGTTACAGATAATCATATAATGCTTAACTTCATAACATTTATTTTTGGTACACGATAATGAAATATTTTTATATAAAGGCCCAGTTGCACAAAGCTGCGTCAAAATTTAAGGAATGATTAACGCTCGTTTTTTGGTACTACTAAAACGATATTTAATGACGCTTCACTTTTACTGAGTTGTAAGCAACAACATAAGCTTTTACATTGCTTCAAATTTAAGTAAGCTTAATGTGCTACCGTTTGTCTTTTAAATTATTGGCATTGCTTTTATTATAAAAAATTTGAATCGTTTTTTAACAGTTTAGAGTTCTATATACTCGTCTGTCAATCTTTTTCACTTAAACTTGTTTGGTTGCTGAAATTGTCTGGTGTAACTTCAATCCCCTATAATTAATTAGTAATAGAGTTATTAGCAGGGAGAAGTCGTAAGGGTTGTCTAGCTATCTTTAATTACTAAGGAGGTACTGACTGAAAGGACTTGTAACTTCATCTAATCGATAGACTACAGTGTTCGGTAATTTTGAGACAGTGATAATTGGCAACTATTAATAAACTTGGGTATAATTTTTATCACTAAACCAAATTGATTTACCTTAAAAAAACGTTCGATATACTTACTTTTTTAAAAAGTTTATTACAGATTCATGTTTAAAGAATTACGAGTCTCATTAATATTAAATTATGGTTTAAAAGGATTATGTGATCAAAATTATATATTACTGAATTGCAAAACGTTTGACAGCTTTATATTTTAAAGTAACACCATTAAAAAAATTGTAAGTCAGATATATCTAACATGCTTACAAAATGTACGTATAAATAAAAAATATAGAAAGCACATTTTTATGAATCGTCCATGTTTTTGCCAATGTCATCCTTCATTAAGGGTAGTTCACACTGTGACATTTTGATGTCGCGACATCAAATGTCGTCGTCTGAACAGCCTGATGTCGCGATGCCACGATGTCACGACGCTAGTGCCGCGATGTCGCGCATCGATATTGACAGTTCGGCATTTGACGTAATCCTACCATACTTGGGTAGTTCTCACGGTGTGAACTATCCATTAACGACTTTAAAGTTTCAAAAGGTTATGGTCAAGTCAGTGGCATAGGCTGAAGGAGATTAAAGGGGGGTCAAGACCCCCCCCATACAATCGCAGTAAATCGATATAGGGCCAGAGAACTATAAATGTTGTGCAAAAAAATGAAAAAAGGAGACTGGTGACCTAAAAGAAAATGTCCTCGGCTCTTTTTGCCCTTTATTAATTCCCCCCATGATGAGAGAATCAAATATCCCGCTGCTAAAAAACAAAAAAAAGACTGGTGACCCAAAAAAAAGTTCCGGCTCTTTTTGCGTTTATGAACCCCCCTAGGTGCCTACGCCACTGTGTCTAGTTTGCGTTTCTTAAACGTTCTGCGATTTGTAACTGTAAATATGACATACTACATATTAAGGGTTTAAGTCCAACCGATTTAAAAGTTAGGCTAACTAAATTTTAAATATTCTTTAGGTGAGTCTTTTTTATCGATTTCAAAAGATAAAACATGAGTTGTGGACTTACTTGGCCTGCTGTAGCAAAATATTTTCGAGAAATTGGCGAAGAAAAAAGTTATACTTCTTCAGGATAATGCGCTATGTTACAAATCTATTATTGCTATGGCAAAATTCATCAATTGGACTTTGAATTGCTCGCTCGAATCACTAGACTTGGCGCTGTTTATCATCTAACACAGTGGTTCCCAACCTTTGGGTAGTAACCCAAGTCAACCGACCCAACTTTGGGTCGCGAGTGATTTTGCTCAAGAATTTTTTTATGTTAAATTGGATATGTGGTACACCTCCACACTTCTGCACCTCTACCCTTTCCATTATAATAAACAAACTACTATATGTCAAACATTACTAGTAGTCCACTGATGATCTTCTTGTGTAAAAGTGCATTCCTATCAGGATTTCAGTTATTACATCCTCCGTTTACATGCTAAAGTTAATGCGCATTTACCTAAAATCGAATTGGTATTGTGAGCTGTTTATACGACAAGCAAATGCGCGTTACTACCGACCGAAGTTACTACTTCGCATTGCCAACATAATTAATAATTTGAAATAAGTCGCCTACTCTGTATCGAAAATAATAAAAAATACATTTTCTTTAATAATTTGCTTATTTCTAAACTTTCTTTTTCTTGAACGAATCATTATCACATAAAAGTAAGGTTAGATCTTAAGCTGTCACTATTTTTGCAATGTTGGCAGTATGGGAAATTTGTGACTTAAACGTGACTAAAACCAGGTTCTACCGTTTACTTGTAAAATAGAACTTATTTAGTTCTGTCTTCAGTATTAAAATGGCGCAAAAACGTTTTAACATAATATACTAATATAAACTAGACTTTTTAAATATCGTTTCACTGAGGTTAAACATCGAAGTGGTGTTCTGTGGTGGAGTGTCTCGGGTACAATTTGTACGGTGCATGGAAGTTTTGGCAAACTCATCTATGAAAGAAAATAAACTAAAACGTCATTTAACTACAAAGCACCTAAATTTAAGAGGTAAGGGATGTCACCACGATGTCACTAATGTTGCTTGTATTGTTGATCATCATATTATTAATTTATTACCATCGTGTTTTTATGTCAATTTATATTTTTTGCATTTCGGTACGTTGCTTCTATTGTTAATTAAAATCATTGCATTATTTTATTACCAGTTTTTTATGTTAATTTCTGTCTTTACATTCGTTGGGTCGCGAAGAAAATGCGCTTTAAAATGATGGGTTGGCAGCAAAAAAGGTTGGGAAAGTAATAAAATTTTGAAATGACTGCTGCCACAAACGCCTATTTTGCGAAGTTGACCTATAGGGAGGGCATAAAGGTTTTTGAATATAGCTAAAATAAGTGTCGTGCGCTAGAAGAAGACTATGTCGAAAAATAAAATGATTGGTAGGTACCAAATATTTTGTTATTTTCCCTACTTGGTCGGAAAATATTCATCCCATTCTCGTATAAGTTTCAGATCAACGAATAAAGTTTTTTATGCTTATATAGGTGGTCCTAGTTATTACCCCACGCAATACCTACTAACCTTTGATTATTTCACTCTGATAACTGTGATAGTTGGATTAGTTTAAAATTTGCGATTTTTGAAATTATTTTATCCCGAAATAATGAAAAGATCGTTGAATTTATATATCTTCTAATAGCGAATAAATTGAGTATTGTAATATTTGTAATATACAATGCTTATTATCAATCATTACAGATTACAGATTTAAAAAAAAAGTAATTAGCAGATTTTTAAATAAATTATTGTAATTGGACAGTGGTATGATTAATTGCTTATTAAACAAACGATAAATCTGAAATTATGTATGTTGTTCCATTTTGTAATATAAATGCACACTGCGAATGTACTACTGAAAATAGAAACTCAACAGTTTTCTACTTTGATGCAAAACCGTTAAACAGTTTCAAAAAAGGTTGTGCAACGTTCGTTCAAAATGTCATGTGTAACAAATATTCTATTCCAAGTAACGCAAGTAGATAATAAAATTATATAAGCTTCACTACACTTCACATGTAGTTCATTATGCACTTTCTTTGAGCAACATTAATTTAAGATTGAAAATTGTTCATATAAATTATTAATCATACGTTAGTACACTCGCTTAATAAATTTAAGCTATTCCTTTCGTAGAATCCTTTATTCGAAATCTTTCAGGCCAAAACAGCGATGGTCAAAAACACAGCACGTCTTTTATACGATTCTAAATATCGTGTGTAGTTAGGGCACAATGCAGGGGCGGCGCAGGGGGCAACTGCAAAGGGCCCAGAGACATGTCTAAAGCTCTACGGTTAGGAACGGGCTGACACTTCATCATTAATCATGTTTCTCTCGCAGCCGGCAGTGCTGGCAACAGCATCAACCTAAATACGGATCCGCGACCCTCGCTCGTGAGAAAAATGCACCGTTCCCGATAATCAACACGGGGTTTTAATTTCTTTAGGCACTGAATGGCCGGCTAACACCCGAAGAAAATAAAGTAAGAAGCACTTTTCTAAATTGTATATAAGATTTAACGATTTAACCTAAATCCACTAACAAAATCAATCAAAAAAAACCACAAAATACAAAATGTACCGTAAAAGTTCAGATGTTACAGAAAATTTGCATTTACTCGGTGCAGTTTTACAACCACAAAATTGTTAGAGTTTTAAGAGATTATATAGTACAGAAAATGCTTGTCAGTTGTACAAGGAGAATCATTTCTCAACCCTAGCTTATTCTTAGATAGTCATAAATTACTGACAAACAACCCAAGGTGCAATGGAAAGCGCACGCACTTTGAAACTGCACTAAGTACGTTTAACTAGGTCATCATGTCATTTAGAACTGGCTGCAATAAATTATTTTTTGTATAGTCACGTAACTTACATTGTCTTTATATTTAATTTCATGTTATTGCATCATTATCTGCGCTTACAAGTGAGACATTATGTTTTGCCTTCAAACAGTCATAATATTTATAAGTTTACAGAACGTTGTATGTGTTTTTCAGTTCGTCTTTCGTGTTATTGAATAGAATGGGCAATTATAAAAGCTTATGTTGTACTATCAATATATTTAATTGTTATGATTTTTATTATAAGATCATACGTAAATACAGGATGTCCTAGTAAGAAACCCCCAGCCCTGTAACCTTTTTATTTTAAGAGATATAACCTTACATTTAGTCACTAAATATAAGGTCGCAGTACTTTTAAAATGCATCATTAATTTTATTTAGCATACATTCAATTGTTTTTGAAATATTCGATTTTAAAACTTTATTTTTTATAAAATGGCATTCTTTATTTTCTTAAAAACTACCTTAAAGCTCTTAAAAGTTTCTATCAAATACTATTATAACTTAATTATCCTAATAAACAACAAAAAGCAAAAAATAAGGATTAAAAATTCTTGATAAAATGTAATTGATCAGAATAATTTAAATGCCGTAAAAATAACTAAAAATTAAATAAAAACAGTTTTTTGGATTCCTGATTAAATAATTACTTTTTTTAATTTCTACTATTCTAAATACTTCAGATATAAGGTGTCCCAGATTAAATTTCCAGCATGAGGATCTCGCTTATAATAAAAGATACAGGTGCGTTTAAATTAGATAAATTATTCCTTAGCATGAGAGGAGCCACAATCAATTTTTAAAAGTACAAAACTCCTCGTGCTTCAGATGTTATAGCAAAAAATATGAAAAAATGTTCAATTTCTTTTCTCTTTCATAACTTTTTTGTCTTAATCGTTAGAACAATTTTATTTGTCCTTTCTTGAGGTACATTTTAATGGAGAATGTAACTGGTATTTTAGATTTTTTTAACACCTACCATTGTCGACATTACCCCTAGTTTCATTTTTTCTTATGGGCCGCGAAGTTCGCTATGGAATAGTTAAACGTGTTTTTTTTCCCTCTCTTTTAAATGAGATATTACTTGCTATATCTATTTTTATAAATAACACAATAATAATATGAAATTCTAATAAATGATCCGCAGACAAATAGTAACTGTCATTTGACATTTAATTAGTTGTTTTTTGTTTTTATTATCATAGATAGCTTGATAAGTGATGGGTAAAATACGATTTTTTTTCATTTTGTGACTTATTTATAAAAATAGGTGTAGCAAGTAATATCTCATATCACGAGAAAAAAAAAAACACATTTAACTATTCCATAGCCAACTTCGCGGCCCATAGGATAAAATTAAATTAGGGGTAATATATCGAAAATGGTATGTGTTAAAAAATCTAAAATAACAGTTACATTTTCCATTAAAAGGTACCTTAAGAAAGTACAAATAAAATTGTTCTAATGATGAAGACAAAAAAGTCTTAAGAGAAAAAAGAAATTCGACATTTTCATATTTTTTGCTACTTATAATATCTGAAGTACGAAAATTTTTGTACTTTTAAAAACGATTGTGGCTCCTCTCGTACTAAGGAATAATTCATCTAATTTAAACAAACCTGTATCTCTTATAATAAGCGAGATCCCCATGCTGGAAATGTAATCTGGGACACCCTGTATACATATTATATCATTAAAAAAATCACGATAAGGAAAGTATAATTATATAAGTATTAAGTATAATTATTAAGTATAAGAGGAGCTATAATCTATTTTTAAAAGTACAACATTTCTCGTACTTCAGAACTTATGGCAAAACAATATGAAAATATCGAATTTCGGTTTCCTCATAACTTTTTTGTCTTAATCATTAGATCAATTTTGTTTGTACTTAGGTGCTTATTTATGTAGAATGTAACTAATACTTTTTTATCACTTTTTATTTGTGAGATCTTAAAGTTGTTTATTCATTTAACAACAAGCTAGATCTTGTTGACTTATATAAACACAACAATTATCTTTCATTACTAAAAAATTATAACACAATTTTTGGCTTGTATTTCTAAAAATAGTAATCAGTGCTGCTTTGGACTCAAACACATACAAAAGCTGACTAAAATCCCAATTAATGCTGATGGCTTTTAATATGAGAATATAGTTTTCGATAGATATGGACAACAACATAAATTTAATCAATTCTTGCTAAAACAATGACATTTATGGACGGCATTATTATCCTACACCTTAAATAGAACGACTAGGGACTAAATAAAAATAAATTATTATAAATAGAGTTATCAAGACATCAAACTGATTTTAACAAATAACACTTACCATATTTTGAATAAGATTAATTTCGTCCTCACAAAAATTCGTTTTTCGAACACCTCACTTTTGTAAAATTTCTAGTTTTCGAATTATTTAATGTAGCTTAAAAATTAAAACAACCAAATTTAGCGAACCCGCACAATGAAACTGACTTAACACAACTCAAAAACGCATTGTAACGGCCTGAATAATCTAAAATACTATACAGAGATAATGTGAGCCATATGCGAATACAAGTTTTTAGCCAAAGGACGTCATTAGAAGCAAAAACTGACTTGATAACCAACACAACGGTTTAGTACCAAAATTTCATACCAGGTCAAACTAGCACGTTTTTAAACCTATTAATTCCAATTTGTAAATATTCTGTAATAAATAAATGTATCGATGAAATAAAGTTGATACGTGTGGAATTTGTATGACGCAATCAGTTTTTATTTTCATTCTGTTTTAATTAATAAATAGGGGAACACAATCCTACGAATCTCTCCCATTAGAATCTATAAATGTACTCGAGATTTAATTAATAATCAAAACTAAATTTTCTGCCAACCAATTTGATTAAATTACATAAATGTTTTATCAAAAATATAAATAATTCATGATTTTATCGCTTGATATTGCCGCATTTTTTGTTTTATTAATAACTATAGGCGATTTACCCGGCGTTGCACGGGTGACTATAATTCTCTTTTATCAATCACAGACTACTCGCGCTCCGCGCTCGCGCCCGGCGGACGTTCCCAGATTATCAATCACAGACTACTCACGCTGTGCGCTCGGCGGACGTTTCCGGCCGTTCCCGGCTGTTCCCGGCCGACTTTTATACGACGTTTGATCCGTTGGGTCCTAAATAGTAAC
This sequence comes from Elmis aenea, assembly GCA_947652605.1. Lineage (NCBI taxonomy): Eukaryota > Metazoa > Arthropoda > Insecta > Coleoptera > Elmidae > Elmis > Elmis aenea. The sequence goes on from OX393576.1 coordinate 18,105,864, forward strand.
TGTGCCAAATTTGGTCCCGATCGGTCAACGGATCTAGGATTCTATAGCGAACAAACAAACAAACAAACACACAAACAAGCTTTTTTATATATATAGATTAACCTAAATATTATCTTTTGATTTTAGTTTCCTAAACAGTATCTAGGATATTGGCTATCATCATGGGTGTACCTTGGATGGTCGTAAACTCGTACCATTGCCCTAAGGTTTTTTATTCAAGATATTCTGCTGAGACCAGGACCTCATTTTTCATGAAGGTGTCTTGTAGAGCATTGTAATTTGAAAATTGTTTTAAATAACCTACTGATGACGAGACGCAAGTCTTGAAACTAACAAATCAAACAGGAGATCCTTGGTAAACAAGGTAAGTTATTTTTAATCAAACTTATTTATGTTAATAGACAAATTACGTAAATAATTCAAGTCTTATTATTAAATTTTAGTTACAATTCTTTGAATGGCTCTTTTTTTTATTATGGCTATAATATAAAGTTTTTTAAAATAACTATTTCTTGTTTTTATTTATTAATTCCCATTTCCTTTGTTTAAGGATCCCTATAATTAAACTTATTTTGTATAGGGTGGGCAAATTTCGATGTTTTCATAGGGAACCTTGGTAACTATAAGAGGTATCAAAGAACGGACCACGCATCCTCTATCTCTTTTTTCAAGATAAAGTTAATGGTGAAAACTAAAATTGGTTATCGTCTTTTGTTTTCGAGTTATCGCCGATAACTCGATTTTTCGACTTTTCGCTTTATGACCATTTCTCACTTGTTTATGAAAACAAACAAAAATAGTTTTGACGTTCTATAGGCACTTTTTTGATAAGAATGCAGTGGCGTAGACAATTAAAAAAAAAAAACCGAAACATAAAGTTGTATTTTTTTAAACGGAACCCATAGTTGGTTATGACTTATTTAAATTCCTTATTTTTTTGTCATTCCAAATATATAAGGGTTGATGTAGTTAATATCAATAATATGTAAGTTGCGAAAGTTTTTTGTTTATTTTTTTTAACAAAATTATAAGTAGGCTGTGAAAATAAAAACAAAACAAGGTGTAAAACCTTTTAAAACTCATTTGGTACAAATTACGAAGGTTTTGTAATTTGTTGTCCTGATAAACATTATAAATATATGAAAATAAGAAAACAACGATAAAGTCGGAATCTGCAGTAATGTAGTTTATTGTAGTTTATCTTAGGTTCAAATATTATTTGTAATGTTTATTACAACAACAAATTACAAAACCTTCGTAACTTGTACCAAATGAGTTTTAAAGGGTTTTACACCTTGTTTTGTTTTTGTTTTCACAGCCTACTATAATTTTCTTAAAAAAAAAAAACTTTCGCAACTTACATATTATTGAAAATAACTACATCAACCCTTATGTATTTGGAATGACAAAAAAATAAGGAATTTAAATAAGTCATAGCCAACTATGGCTTCCATTAAAAAAAAATACAACTTTATACCACAACTCGAATTTCGATTTTTTTTTGAAAAATTGTCTACGCCACTGCATTCTTATCAAAAAAGTGCCTGCAGAACGTCATAAAATTATTTTTGTTTATTTTCATAAACAAGTGAGACATGGTCATAAAACAAAAGTCGAAAAATCGAGTTATCGGCGATAACTCGAAAACAAAAGACGATACCCAATTTTAGTTTTCACCATTAACGTTTTCTCGAAAAAAGAGATGCGCGGTCCGTTTTTTGATACCTCTTATAGTTACCGAGATTCCCTATTAAAACATCGAAATTTGCCCACCCTGTACAGTATAAAAAATACCACAAACTGTTTTAATGTTGGATTTTGATTTAAAAAAATAATTAAAATTGCGGAAATAAATATTCTAAAATTGCATCTCGCAACAAGTTTAGAATTTGATGCATATTGTGTTAAAAATATTTGTAATAAATAATAAACCGTCTTCTGAACCCGGTTACATTGGCCCAATCGGGACGAAACTTAAACTTGCCAAATACTACAAACTTGAACCGGAACTGAACCAATTTCTTAGAGGTTCGGAGACCTGCTTAAATAACAAAAAACAAAACCTTGTAATTATTTTACAATAACACATAAATATTCCTTTGTTTTTGAATTTTCTTTCAACTAAATCACAACATAACAAAAACCTCTTTGTGGTTATTTACTCGTTGCTTAGTGAACGTTTTGAAAGTGGAGTAAGAAGTGTTATGAATGCAAAATATTTAAATTAGACAAGATTTATGAGATGAAAGGTAACAAAACCAAGCATAAAGTATTTTAAGAATCATTAGTTCAAATTCAATTATGCACCTACGTCGGTACCAATTGGTTAAAAATAAGCTACATTCTTCCCGTCTTTTTCTCAAGCAACTAACTATTTCACTTTCACGGCGTAAATTTAACACGAACATCATTAAAACATAATTAATTATATGTAAATGTTACAAAACCATCAACCATGTCCTAAAGTTTGTAGTTCCTTAACCGGAATGCACAAAAGATTTTTACATTTCGGGGGAGTAGTGTAAGCCGCGAAATACATTCTCAAAGATAGTGTAATACCAATGCAATTTGCAATTTTAGGGTTTATATCAGCAAAAGAGACGCGCCAGTGACAGGCTGGGGCTGGATTACCACCCTCTCATCTCATCATCGTAGTCGTCGCTCTCAAGGGGTGCGGATAAATGTGCCGCTGCATAGTTTGACAAGCAAACGTATTAAAATTTTCAAACAATGTCTTTCTGAAAACATTTTCTTGAATTATACACTGCAGTTGCAAAAATATTAGTCCACATTTAATTTTTACAATTATGATGTCTTGAAAGAACAGCTTTTTGAATGATGTATAAATTTATTACAAATACAAAATGTAGCATTTATAATAATCAAAGTCTTGTGATGAAGCAATAAACACATTTAGAATCGGCGACATTAAAGTAGAGAATCTTAAAATCCACTTATGACCATCAACCTGTACAAAACTTTTTTAAATAAACGTAAATAACAAAATAAGTTAATAGATTAAAAGAACGGATTTTTCAAATAATAAACATGAAAACCGTACAACATAAAACAAGATCAAAATATGCGTAAATAAATAAAAATGTTGTGCAAGTATACAGAATGTATTAAAAAAAGTTGACAAGAAAAATGATTTTATCAAAATTAAATAATGTTAAGGTTAATCAATTATTTTTTTATTTAGTGTTACTGGAGACTTAAAACTTTTTTTATTTGTTCAGTTCTTTTAAACCAATTTTTGGTTGCGTTTCAGTCCTTTCAGCATCCAATTTTATTTTTATGAATTTTATTAGAAAATTGCCTTTTGTCCAGATCAAACAAAAATATATGTTACTAGCTGATTGACCCGGCGTTGCACGGGTGATTACAATTCTCTTTTATCAATCACAGACTACTCGCGCTCCGCGCTCGCGCCCGGCGGACGTTTCCAGATTAAAAATCAGACTACTCGCGCTCGCGCTCGGCGGACGTTCCCAGACGTTTCCGGCCGTTCCCGGCTGTTCCCGGCCTTTCTTTATACGACGTTTAATCCGTTTGGTCCTAAACAGTAACTGTGCAAAATTTGGTCCCGATCGGTCAACGGACCTAGGATTCTATAGCGAACAAACAAACAAACAAACAAGCTCTTTTATATACATATATAGATATAGATTTGCACATACGATCAATTAAAAAAATATTTTATCAGGATATCTGTCTAGCCAAACAATGTTTTGATGTTTTTGTCCTTTCAGATGATATGTAAATAATTAATCAAGAAACCCTAATAACTTTTCCAAAAGTGAAATATGTGCTTAAGAAGCACATTATTTTTCGGCAGTTGAAGTATTCATTTTATTCCGAGAACCCGAACCCATCCGTAACAGGAACAAAAACCGAAACGAACCGGTACTTTTTTATGAACCATGAACCGGAACTAAACATTTTGATTGAAACATAACAAAACCGCAATTGAACGAACCGACAACCGACTGGTGTAAAGCGTTTCAAAGCGTTTCAAAACGTTTGAAACCGCTGTTCACACAACAGTTCAGATCAATTCTATTTTTTTTAATTACATTGTTTTTTTTTTTAATTTCGTAGTTTTGATTACATTTGACCAAGAATAGAAACATTTCAGACAGTTAAATTTATAAATATGCATCGTTTTCATAAACATATTTTATATTTTTTCAATTTCCTAATAAGAACAAAAAAAAACATGAACTGGAAACGAAACTCAACCGTTGCCGCCGGTTTCCGAATCATTTTAAAATAAAAATCGGTGTTTCAGAACGTAAACCGAAATTATAAAAATTATCGAACCCGTGACCGGAAGTGAACCGTCATTGTTTGCGGTTTAAGTTCCTGTTTATTCCAATAAGTTTTTGTGCTAAAAAAATTAAAAATGGCTGTTTTAATAGGTATCTATCTTTAACCGACAATTTCATTTTTAGGTCCTTCAAACACTTTTACAATTCGTTTGTTTACTTTCGCCATAAACAGTAGAAGAAAAATATTGTGATCGTGAACATTTTCTTATTTGAGTATTCGACGGATTTTCTAGATGACGTCCGCATGTGTGTATGTGGCGTGTGAGCGCATGTGTGAGTATATACGCTCGTGCACGTGCGTGTGTACGTGCTAAGACATTACAAGTATACATTTTTTAAATTACTTATCGATAAAGCCTTAATTTTTTTACCAAGCATGTGCATTTATTTAGTTGATTTCTAAATAGTACCCAAAACAGGGGTGTTTTAATTTTAAAGTTTATCCAAATAATAGGAAAACGGTAAGAAAGAAACAAATTTCATTTATCCAAAAATTTTGGAAGATTAAAACAAAATCTCATTAATTGTGGGACATTTCTTCTTCATTATGGGTAACGATTAAAATATGTTTTACTTGCAGCTTCAGAATTATTATTACTTTGAATAAAACATTCCAACATACCATACTTTTCGAAATATTCGTAAGACATTTTGTGTTTTTAAGGTACAAAAATATAAACAGTCAACAATTAAACGTGATTAATATGTCAAACTATCATTTAAACAAGAGAATGACAGTTTGTTTTATCAGTTATATTCTTAATGCCTACTACTAAAAACAAAATAAAATGTGAAAAACTACCTAATTTTGCTATAATCTAAGGAACATTAATAAATCGACCCCATATGATATACAGGGTGTGTAAAAATTGGCGGAAGGGCTACACGGGGCGATGTTCTTCGTAAAATTCTAAGTCGAAAATCTTAATACGAAAATGTTGTACCACGCTTGCTGTGTCTGCAAGAGGTCCTCAAAGCTTTGACATTTAGTCCTTTAATAGGCGTTATTATTTAATACTTGCAAATGAAAAAGCTGCAATTTGGAATAAAAATAGATTTCGAATAGTATTTTTTCCTAGATATTGTGTTCATTCTTTTCAAAAATTGGTTTTGAAAATATGTAAATCACTGATTTTAATGACAGTAATACATATGGCAACATTGTAATTAGCTGTCATCTCTGTTTTTCTCGTAATTATTTCTTGTTTGTGTTTTACGATACCCAAAAGTTTGCAGCTATGTTTACGAACTGAAGGCTTTCAGTTCGAACAAAAAATGTAAATACCTAAGTAAAAATTGCTGATAAAAAAATGTCCAAACGCAAATCAATGTATGCAATGTTGCCAATTTTTTTTTTCTTTAAATGGTTCCTGAGGCCATAGGAAGCATGGTACAACATTTTCGTATTAAGATTTTCGACTTTTACGAAGAACATCGCTCCGTGTAGCCCTTCCGCCAATTTTTACACACCCTGTATATTGAATGGGGAAAAAATCATCTTTCTCGTGCTGCTACAGCCAACTATGGGTTCCATTTAAAAAATACAATTTTATGTCACAACTCGAATTTCGAATTTAAAAAAAAATTGTCTACGCCACTGCATTCTTATTTTAAAAAAAAATGCCCGTAGAATTTCAAAATTATTTTTGTTTATTTTCATAAACAAGCGAGATATAGTCATAAAACGAAAAGTCGAGAAATCGAGTTATCGGCGATAACTCGAAAACAAAAGACGATAACCAATTTTAGTTTTCACCATTAACTTTTTCTCGAAAAAAGAGATCCAGAATGCGAGGTTCGTTATTCGATACCTCTTATAGTCACCGAGATTCCCAATGAAAACATCGAAATTTGCCCTCCCTGTACATAAAATGCCTGCATAGGCATAAAAATCTTTTTATATACACAAACACACATACAATGTATGGCGAAAGTCATTAGGTGGCAACAGCAATTTTTTTTTTATTGTGTCATGGTTTTTTTGTTGTATATTTCGATTAGCATTTTCGATATTGTTCTGTTCCAAATCACTCACTACCCTAAAGTATAAAGGTCTGGAGTTCTCAAAATTTGTTTCCATTAGCTCTCAAAATCGATCTTGTGGTTAAAACTTGTCGGGAAAGCACAAAAACTATTTGATTTATTAGAACAACATAAGATGCCAAACAAATTCCGGAAAAAATCTGAATGTATTCATGATTAACAAAAAATCTATATATAATGGTTTTGACACGTCGTCATTTAAAAATCGCACAACAAACTCTAAACACAAAGTAAAGAAATGAACGCGTATCAAGCGCTCAACCCGTCTCATTATCCTGAAGTTCGTATGCAGGGCGCCATCTGATCTCTCGATAAAATATTACTGCCATTTTTCATCCTCCTTCAGCAGCCTTTCACTTGTCAGATAGACCTGATCATTGAGGGTATTAAAGACGCTTACACACAGGCAATCCCTATTTCAGCTTTGTAATACACTACACAATACCTAAAATTTAATCGTAATGCTGATACAGTGAAACGAATTTTTTCATGCTGGTAATTTCTGGAAATGAGAATTGTTTTCGCGTTAAAGCACAATATTTGCGGAGTACTCCCTACCGTCATATCCGAACAAGCTCCTTTTAATAAACAACTATATTGTTGCAGCAACCCTTATGCTTTAATAACAAGCGTGAGTCAGCAGAAGGAAGCTTGGCGTGGGTGCGACACCGCGGTGTCAGCTCGCGCCCAGGTGGCCGTGTCAGCTGCCGGGAAGAGCGACAAACATGCTCTTACCTGCGATCACCTCATTTCAATATTGATAATTCGTGTTATGGCCAGACCACACCGTCTGATTAGCTGACAGTCGATGTAAGATAGAATTCCGGTCATACTGACAAGTGCGTAGGATGATACATGAGCGCGTACGAGAGAATGTTGATATAATAACCACATGATTCACTACGCGAATCTCATTATTCAATAACGTCGAATATAGATTTTTACTCGTAACTTTTCAATTTTAATTAAAGTCGAAGCTTTAGTTGAAATTAAGAACATTGAACGATGGATTTTACTTATAACTTTTAATTTTTAACCGAGTTGAAACGTAATGGTAAGTGAAATAAAGAATGGCTTAATTGAGACTTTCGATAATATACGTTTTGCATATTTTACGTCTCAACAGAATTATTAGGCGAAAATATGGTATCCTACTGGGTGTTTCACATATTATTTTAATTTTTTGTTGAAACGAAATTAGTAAAATTGCTGTTCGGTTTTTTTGTGAACAAACTTTAAAATTTTGTTAAATTTAAAATTGTTTTAAAGATTTACTTTAAATAGTAGTTCATGTTTATACGTTTAATAAAACATCAATAACATTTGTGAAAAGAAACACAAATATCTTTTTGTCTATGATTGGGAAAAAAATATTGTAAATTAAGTAATTTTCATATAATTATACTATACGTAAATTGTGATTTAGTTACCAATATATTTTTAAAATGTTACTTTAAAATAATGCAGAGTGCAGACCTTATTTATTTTTATATAGTAACAACTAACAAGTATAGTTGACTGTAGCTTTATAGGAAATATTTTTCGCCGATTTAGTAGCAAAAGTTGTTACATGTAATGTCAATTTTTTTTTAATGAAAACAAAATCTGAATGGAAATTGTGAGTTAAAAAACTGTTTCATAACAAATAAAAAATATTTTTCTACTCATGTACCTATATGAAAGTTGTCATTTTCTCACTGCCCATTCTACATGAAAGTTTTATTTTTGCCACTAGTGGCGACAATAATATCAATGTCAATATCAAATTGTAAAATTTAAGATTTTTTAAAGCTTAAACTAATAATTAATTAAAATTGCATTAATATTCTTATCAAATAATTTAATTTTAATGTAGCATTTTATATAAAAGCCTAAGAATGGTACAAAAATGAATAATTAATATATTTCGTTTGCAGGTTATAATTTTATTTATGTCAATGTCAGTGTGGTGGTGTCGCTATTGAAATGAAATGATTAATTAAAACTTTAAACATAATAATTGTCATTTGGTTCGTTTACATTAACTTTCGTTCTATAACATAATTTTAATTTCGTAGAAAAAATAGCATTTACGACTCGAGATGAAATCAGTTTATTTCTTACGTGAGACTTTCATCTCTTGTTGTAAAATATACTATTATCTTTTTATCTATAGTCCATATATCTTTGAAAACAAAAACATAATAGCTTCATATGTATTACCGTCATACTAGCATGAAGATAATTTTTATTTTTGGAAATTTTAAATAATTTTTTCGTTCTTACTAAGGTTAAAATTAATTTTGTTAATAGGTTAATGAGAAGCCAAATATCTTTGATATAAAAAAAATATTTTCGTAAGGCTACAAGCTACAACCAACCAAAAAAAACGTTTAAAAATGTACATTTCGCCTATACTTCAGCAATCATACACTTAAAAAATAGTTGTGTCTTAATCAATATATACGAAAAATTACCTGAAAACTATGTTCTTACAGCTTTTTTGTCTGTAAGAGTTAAAAACTTTTTATGTTGGTGGCAGGGCATGAAACCGGTTTTTTATACCGGTTTAAAAAACCGGTTAACCTTTATTTTTTGTCCAAAATTGTGATTTTTAACCGAAACCGAAACCGTTATTTTTAAAGGCAAAAAAACGGTAACCTTTAACCAAAATAATAAAAAACCGGTTTTTTAAACATCTCTTTTTAATAAAAATTATTTTGAAAAAATACAAAATCTGTATTAAATGTGATTAGTTTACCAAAACTAATTACTGAATGCTTGATTGTACATATATTATAAAATTATTAATAGATAATATCTTTTTATACTTTGCATTCCAAATCTGAATAATGTTAAAAACCGGTTAAATTAACCGGTTTTTTCAAAACCGGTTTTTTACGGAAAAAACCGGTTTTTCAACAAAAACCGTTATAAAAATAAAGTTCTTGAATTGGGTTAACCGTTAACCAAATTTTTTTTCGGTTTCTAGCCCTGGTTGGTGGTAAAAAATTAATGCGATTGTACTTTCAGATAAAATTAAAAATTATGCTAACAACTTCTTGTGTTGTATGCACATATTTTCTACATTAAATTCTATTTGTAAAGATGTTGGATTACATTAAAACATGAAATATAAATTTAGTAACTGTTAGAATGTTCATGTGAAATTTGTTACAAATACTTAAAGTATTTCTTCATAATATTTTATAATTCCTTATTAATTTGCGATAAGGGTTTAATGTAATAATGCAATTATTACATGAGAAAACGCTCAGATAGTTGTTATTGTATTAGTTGTATTTAATGATAAATAATGGAAAAGTTCCCGATATACATAATTAAGTTTTCAATAATATGCTGCATACAAAATTGCAAGAATTAATTACAAAAATGTAGGTACTATTGCTGTACTTTAGGAGAAAGGTAAATTAATCTATTAATTATTTTCAGATTTTATTAAGACATAATAGATATTTTTTATTTATGAAACTGGATTATTCGACGCGAATCTAAACGTATTATTAAAAGGAACGTGAATGTGTTATTGGAAAATTCTAGCCGTATCATATTAATATAATAAGCCTTAATAATTCAATAATTTTCACGTTTGCTAATAAGATTATTCACATTTTTCAGACCCAATTAAAAATTCAGATTTTTTTTGATGCAATTATAAATAACTGAATTAGACTGTTTACACATTTTGAATTTCTTACATCTCAAAATTTATTTCATAATAATGCAATTTAAAAAAAAAACAATGCTCTTTTAATTCGTAGGTATGAGGTTCGTCTAGGTTATTTTAAAAAACAATCGAGATATACTGATTACTGACTAACTTCATATTAATGTGGAGGAAGTTCTAATTGTTTATTTATGGAAATTACATAATTAAATTAGTATTTGCTTAATAAAAAATAAATAATAAAAGTAGTGATGTAGGTACATGATTTCGGAATTTTCAATCGCCCCATTATGTTTGGCTACCCAACCTTAGTTTCAGATCCAGCTCTGCACAATCTATATATTTATTTATTTTGCTGTGTTTAGCCAGTATATAAATACATGTAACAATGTAAGCAAACCATTAAGGATTATATAAAACATGCTGTGGAAACAGTGGCCGATAAGTACACAGCGGGCTGGGTTAAAGGTGATGATGACTTGTACAATTTCTTCAATATTGACATCACATCTTTGCCGTGTATTTGATGTTTGCCGATAACACAAGGCAGTTTATGAGATACCCTGATAATGATCTGGTAGTAATCTGTGTATGTTGGCCAATAAAAAAAAAACATCGATATTTAAAAAAAAGCTATGGATGAAGTTGCAAATAGTTATAGTTAAAATCTCACAACTGAAAACATGTAGACGATTCTGTTGAACAACTCCATATATAAATGAGTAGACTTATTTATCCAAAATAATGACAATCGTATCTAAACCATATGAGGATGGGATGGATAGTTTCAGGTCTACGGTGAAAAACAACAAAATTTTGGATAGATAATGATTCTATTTTTCGATGTAGCCCCCTTTAAATTCACTGCCACTGTTCCAGCGATAACCAGGAGCCCTTATGCCATCCTTATAGGTCGATTCGTCCAACACCCCAAAGTGCACGTTTGTGGCTGAAATCACCTCGAAATAAGACGAGTTCTTCTTACTAGCGTCAAACTTTTTTAAATTAGGAAACAAAGTCCGACGGGGCAGGCCCAGCGAAGAAGCTGCAAAAGGTAGCAATTTGAAGCCCAATCCTGATGAATCCGAACTTTTTTCTTTGCTAATGCAATTTTCTGGTACAACTGGTCAAGTAACTTGGAGGGGTACTCTCCATTTATTGTGATATATTTGTCAAGACACTTAACCAAAGAAATGCCTTTCGCACCCCTAAACTCCGCCGCCATAACCTTTCTGGCTAATAGAACTTTTTCGCCTTCTTTGGAGCCGGTTCGTTTCTTGCTGTCTATTGTTTGGACTACTGCTTGGCTCCGGTGGGTGATGTTAAATCCAGGTCTCGTTCACGGTAACAATTCGGCGCGAAATTTTTTGGATCTAACTTGAAGTTTTGTTACGATGTAAGCAATCGCGACACCCATCGTGCGGAAAGCTTTCTCATGCCCGAAACTTTGCATAATAAGTGATGTGCTTACTCTCTCGATATGTCCACAGCTTCAGCTATCCCGAACAACTTCAATCGATGGTCGTTCAATACAATTTTATGTAGATACTATTTGGACCATGTCTTTTTTTGGCCTTTCCGAATTTTGTGCATTTTCAATGCTCCTACAACCACGTTGAAACTCTACAACCCAAGCTTTAACAGTTGAAAACGATGGAGGAAACTTATGTAAAGTAGCTCAGCTTTTATTTCGGTTGGGAAAAAGCCTTTAAGATGGAAATATTTTATTACTGCACCCTGTTAAAAAAAATGCAGAATTTGTTCACTTTGGCGGACCATTAAATTCAAACTACTTTTCATGAGTTTACGAAACTTTAAAATCAGCTATAGGAGGACATCGGAAAAAACATGAAACCATGAAAACTTGCGCCCTCTATAAGATAGTTAAAAACTATTAATCTCTTCCTTGTACGTTATAAACGTAGCTATTATCCTACAATTAACCGTTTATTTACACACTAATATAAAAGTCGTTTTTAGACCTCATTTACTCTAAACTTATTGAAACACAAACATTTTATTTTCTCATGCTCTTATTTTTCCAAGCACAATTGTTACTAAACTAATGTTTCACAATATCAATCTTGCATTATACACTATTACATTACACATGCATTATTTATTTGCTTCGAATGTTTATCTATTGTCACTCAACGCTGTAACCATTCATTAGATATTTTTATTACATATCACCGATACTTTTGTCCATTCTTTTTCAATATGTTTTAGATTTTATCACAAAGTAGTAACGTTTCAACACTATAGAAAACTAAGACCGTAAAATAGCTGATAAATACCCACGTACGTATGTAACTATCAATAAAGATATTAAAGATTAAATAAATAGACTATTTTAGTTAATTAACTTTGTAAAAATAACATAAGTTTATCGCAAAAAGCACAAAAGCATTTAGTCAGAGAAGGTTTAAAGTACCTAAAAACTTAAAATATACAGCAATAGATCGTCAAACACTCTGTTATTATTTTTTAAATATTTTTTTGTATATCAACAAGAAATTTTTAAAACATTTCCGATGTGTTTACATATTATTACAAAGAATTAATGTTTCAACACTTATAAACTACAAATTTTGAAGGTTTTATATAATCTTCACCAACATGTATAATCCGTTCACAGAAAATTCGGGCCCCGGGGAAGCAATAGACAATGCCCCCCCCCATTACTCTTAGAAAGGTTTATATTTAATTTTAATAGTATTTGTAAACAAACTATTGTGTATTAGCTCGAATCCGGGCCCCCTTGGCAACACCGGGCCCCGGGAATTAGTCCCGTCTAACACCCCCCTCCCCCCTGTGATAGGCCCTGTGTATAATTGCATAAACAAGAAACTACATATCAATTTAGGCAATTTACACACAAAATTCGGAGGAACACCCATTTAAATTATGAACTTTAATTTAAGTTCAGCCTCATATGCATTAAAAAGCGTTTTACTTATTTAAAATTTTATATATAAATCAAAATAAATTGGAAGACAAGTTTAAAAGTCAAGTTTTTGGGATTATCTATATATATAAAAGAGCTTGTTTGTTTGTTTGTGTGTTTGTTTGTTCGCTATAGAATCCTAGGTCCGTTGACCGATCGGGACCAAATTTTGCACAGTTACTATTTAGGACCCAACGGATCAAACGCCGTATAAATAACGGCCGGAAATGCCCGGGAACGACCGGAAACGTCCGCCGGGTGCGAGCGCGGAGCGCGAGTAGTTTGCGATTGATAAAAGAGAATTGTTATCACCCGTGCAACGCCGGGTAAATCGCCTAGTGTATAATAAAATATTGCACGTTTGATGACATAATTAAAAATTTTGATACTGTCCCCTTCTAGCTGTTGTCCCACTTAATTAAAAAAAAAATGTTTTCAATAATTTAAACAACTACGTCTGTCAGAATCATTCAAAATATAAGTTATTTTATATTAAGCATGCTTATTAAAAGTTGCAATGTTCCTGAATTATCCTAAAATCATTAAAAGTTATGTTTACAAGTAGCTTTACTATATTTGCATATACTTTTCTGGAAATAGATAAAACAAATACTTGTAAACGAAATATTTGGGTCGAGAACAGGGCACACTATTTTATCATGGATTCTTACAACACATTTGTGTTAATATTCAGGTAAATACTACTGATTTATTTTTAACCTGTTAATTTTAGCGCATTTTCTCTTAAATATAAACTTTTTACTCATAAAAAGTCAATAAAAAATAAAAAATGCAATTACACTGTTTTGAAAGACATTTTTAAACATATGTAAATTTTATTGTAATATAATTTACCTCTATTGTTGCTACAATAAATTAAATTCAACTGTTGATTGAGATGTGCATCCAGAAACATGCATAAAACTTCCCGAGCAAAATCTTAATTAACATTGAATGTTAATTACCAATTATTTACTATTTACGGTAATGTGGGCATACCAATGTTTTGTGCTTTGAACTGAAAATGATATATTACAACTAGAACAACCAAAACTCAATTTGCATGGTAACAAACTTATAGCGTGAAGAGCTGCATATTAATTAAATATCATCTAGGATACTATTAATTTGTAACAGTAATCTGCGCCTGCAATATAGACTATACGAAATTCAAGGTAATAGGCGAATCACCAAAGACCACAAGAACCAAGACAAGGTTACGACATCTATGAAACCCTTATGACGATGCGTAGTTACGTGACTATGCTGAAGGTAGCGCTACTCTTCAGATGTGAGTTTGAAACAGGATCTACCTAAAACAAATAAAATTGCAAAATCCTTGCAAAAATCTTACTCAAAGTTTTGAAATAGAGACCGTATTAACTATTAACATTAAGCAATGGATTTTGTTACTTCATTTTTAAAATGTTTATTCTTTATTTAAATATCTATACACCATCCTTGTATTATTAAATTTCTTTAGCTAATTACGAATAAAACAAGCATTTGTTTTGATAAACATTAATTTTTAGGAAGCTATAATTACATAAAAACTATTTCTACTAAACAAAGTTCAATCCAAATATAAACTATGGACTTAAATCAAACTTACTAAATTCAATTTTGTTTATTAGGTAGAATTACGTATAAATTCAAATAATTGGTTTGATTATTTCAGTGATTCATTTATCGATATTGTATTTCATTAAAAATCACTAATCTTTTTATAAAATTCCAGCTGATGAAGAGACGGAAGTCTTGTTAGGTACAGGAAATCCTTTGAAAGAAAAATAAGTGATTTTTTATTAAGCTTAATTATATTATAAATTTAGATATTTAAAGAGATGTTTAAAATTTCGAAAAACTTCTTACTTTTTGATCCCAAACAGTTTTTAATGTTTCAAAATCATTGTGAAAATTATATTTTAGGTTACTTCCGTGTATAATAATACTCACTCATCCCAATAATTTGAATACGTACAAACAGGCGTAACGAAAAACTCCAAACGTAATTAATAAAACTGCATAAGAAAGTTTTGTATGGGTCACAGATTTTATTTATAACTGAAAAATTGTTAACTTTGGTTAACACAAGTGTTTCTTCTTCAATATAGAATTTTCCAACTGGGAAGATAATAAAAGTGCAACAAATATGTTACATATGCGCAAGTAAGATCATTTATAATGTTAAAATAAAGTATAGTCTTATTAAAATAAAATGTTCATCTTTATTTTGAATTATTTCAAACGCAAATTTCTCAAATCTAAGGCAGTACATTCTTCTATACTGTCAGAAAAATTAATACTTTTTGTTATTCTAACATAACAAATTGAAAAAAATGTGTAGGTACACACTACAATACGTAATAAAATGCAACAATACGTTATAATATGCCAAATATTAGATTTATAAGAGTATTTACCAGAGTATTAGAACAATCCATTAATGTAAAAAATTAAAAAAATTATTCAAATATTTATTTATTTTTTACATATACAAGTTTTTTATTTAAAATGTTCTAAAATATCCAATCATCTTCAAAATTTAAATTTCTTACCCCGTTGAATTTCAGTTTAATCTCATTGATATCAATACTCGTTTTGTTTTTTTAAATAAAAATAACAACAAATTAAACAGAGCAACATAACCTCATTACTACATCTGCAAGTAATTAATTATTATTGCAAAATAAACAATAAGTCAATAGGCAAGCTTGCAATCTGCTTTAACCTGACGCATGACAAACTACCTCGATACATAATGTTAGATGGCTATCTTGAAATATTAACTCAATACATATTAAACTTTAGTTTACACACGTCACAACAAAATAAATTATAAGCGTGAGATGTGAAACTTCTCAAGATCTCAGCTATACTCGTTTTGGTGGTTTATCTTGGCAATATATGTATAATAATACCTACCGATTATTGATTCGTATGTATTTTACAATTTCTAAGACAAATTATTAATTAAATGAATAATTAGGTAAATATTCAGTTGCATTATGTAATTTGAATGACCAAGATTTATGTTTGTTAGTTATTTGTAAGTGCACAATTATTTAATTGTTTTTAAAATGGTAAATTTGTTTTCTCTTTAATACCAAGTTTTAAAAATTATAGTGATCTAATAACTTAGATATTTTAGTAATATTATTAGATAAACCAGTTACATTATTTTAAATATATAAGCTTATAGTTTTATTTTGAAATTTATTTATTTAACGATTTTGCTTATAAAGTATGGCAGCAAGAAATGTAGCTTTTATTAATTAATTAATTAATATATTTACTAATATATTAAAATGAAAATCATATAACACTAAAAAACAACAAATAACAAATTTAAGAAAAACTGTAATTTAATATATGTACACAGGTTTCTCTCAATAAATATGGTAAAGGTTACTAATTTAACTTGTCTTAAACTAGCCATCAATTTAATTAAAATTTTGCCCTAAAATACAAATATTTTAATCATTTCAAAACATATTATGAGTGTACAGCAGTCGGTTGAAGTTTACATATGGAGATACAGATAACGAACGAGTTATGTCAGTTTATTATCAAACCTGAGATACCTAGGAGGCTATCTTATACAAAAGGTGGTACTGCTATATGACAGAAAATCAAGCATAATACAGTAATTAAAAATTATTTTGAGACTTGTAATTCAGAGCAAGGAGGCATATCCAAACGTTGCATTTAAAAAAGGAGAAATATCAGTGTTAGTAATGTATTAATTAATATTTGTTTGCGTTATTACTACCGTAAAGGCTTGTTTTAAATCATCAAATAAAGAAACTGCGTTAAAAAAATAGTTGCAATAATTTAAATAAGCTTAATTAAAAATCGCCTATTGTATAAAATATTAAGAAATATTTAGGTTTAATATTAAATACATATAAATTTATAAAATACCATTCTTAAAACATAATACACTTATATTATTACTTTAAATAATTACATACAATTCATTAGAAAAAATATATATTTTACAATAAAATTTTTTTTTTTTTAAATTAAAAGTAATGTAATTACACTAGTTATAACAATTCTACGCTTAAACTAAAGGCGTTTGCTTTTAATTGTGGATACAAAAACATACGTGAGTAATTGCGTATTTTATTTTCTGTTATACAAATTACTATAATCACACCAAAAGCTCTTTATTCTATTGCATCTTAATTTGCAATGTTTTGTAATAACAATGATTTTATATGTATCATCTTTAAAGTGTAAGAACTTTGTTTTCTTTAACCTTGTAAAAATAAAAGACTTTTTGTTAAGCAAAAGACATTTTGGCCAAATTCATATACAGGGTGTCCCAAATTCGAGTAAATGCATGGGGATCTCGCTTATCTTAAGAGCTACGAGGTCGGTTAAATTAGGGCAAAGTTGCTAAATTCGATGCTTATTGATAATCTAAAGAGAAATTGGAAATATCTCAAATGGTATCCGAGAAAATTAGGAAAAACTGGAAAGTCCCTTTTTGAAAATCGTTCTTTGGAGTTTGAAATATTTTAAATATGTAAAAAAGTTGCCAAGCAACTTTTTAAGCCGAATCGGATGGTGGTCACAATTTTTTCCTAGGTCGATTCGTTTTTGTTTTAGACAACCAACTTTGTTTTTTCTTATGGGCACCATATCGCGTTTTTCTTCGTGATTAAATTTCATTTTTACGACTAACAGGCCTTCAAAACTTTTAGTTTGTTGATCGGTTGTCATGGAAACAACATAAACTACAATGACCGGCCAACCTGATTTATAATGGTTATTGTTTAAAACGTATTTTTTGAAATTTGACAATGAAAGAAAAAGTAAAATACCATGTGTGATACATCAATGGATTCAGAAAAATAAATGCTATTTGATTATGTAAATAGCAAAAATTGCGCCCATAAGAAAAAATAAAGTTGGTTGTCATAAAACAAAAACGAATCAATCTAGAGAAAATTTGTGACCACTACTCGATTCGGCTTGAAAAGTTGCTTGGGCAATGTCTTTACACATTTGAAATATTTCATACTCCAAAGGAGTTATAGACGATTTTCAAAAATCGTATTTTCCAGTTTTTCCTAATTTTCTCGGATACCGTTTGAGATATTTCCAATTTCTCTTTGGATTATCAATAAGCGAGATCCCCATGCATTTACTCGAATTTGGGACACCCTGTATAAGTAAGTAATTTAACGTTCTGTTGGTGCTCTATTATTAAAATGAAAGTTGTAGTCAAAGGGTTTACATTTTTGTATTTCTATAAAGAAACTTTTAAAATATTCGATATAACCAAGAAAGATAAACTTAAAAGTTACCAAAAATTACAAAAAAAAATTAAATGTGATTTATATAATTTGTTTAAAGCGTCTTTCATACTTTTGACGTACTTAAAAAAATTGTGTAAAGTGTTTTAACTTTAGAGCAATTATAACAATTTAATATGTAATTTAAGTATCGAAGTTTCCATTATTTACCTACTGTGTTTTGGTGTACAGAAGAGCTACATTTATGATAGCACTTTAAATTATAAACCAACTTTAACGCCATGTTGGAGAATATTTATTATGTTCCATTTAAAAAAATATATATATCAAATATTTCTTGATGAACAAATATATGGTCCATTTATTTAACTATTAAAAAGCTTTAAGCTTATCTACTCTTCACAATCGTTCATATTTTAAATTAGTTCACGAACTAAAATCAGAGATAGACACAAAGTTGCTATACATAATAAACAAATATATCTGCGACAAATATGTGTATATTTAAAATTAAAGTTCATATAATAAAAACAAATTAACAAAATTGTTGCGTTTCTTCGTTTTCCATTTAAAACTTTATAAGGAACTGTCTTTAAATTACATAATTATAAAGTTCTAAAATTAATTAAACTCAGTCTAACGAGAGGGTACTTCTAAATTACTTCTAAATTTTACTGCTTGGCGTTCAATGAGTCATTTAAACTTCAGTTAATTCTTTCCGATTTCATGTCCGCTCCATTCTTTCGTTGCGAACTCTCCGAAGATTCAGTTGAGAGATTTTATGATTATCGAAACTTCTTGTACACGAGACCTCTTTGGTACTTTAGAACGTATTTTACTACCACTCACGACTCGAGGAAGTATTCATTTTTCATGTGTTGTTTTGTGGATTCCCAGTCAGGTACTATTTATCCGAGCGGTAGTTCTCACAGTAGTTGGTTGCAGGTTGTATTACTAAAGATCATTAAAGGAGTAATGCGGTTAATAGCTAATAGATTTATGAAACTAAGCTTAGTTTTTAAGATAATTAAAATATTAAACGCTTTTGTGTCAAATATTTAGGACTGTACAGAATTTAATGTATTCAAACAGTTACAAGTAGAGGACAACTGTGTGTCACTTTGAATACATTAAAGTCTGATTTTTTTATGTCGATGTTTATTAGTATATGTTTTTATATTTATTAAATATTAAATAGAGAATTTGTCGCCGTATTTTTAAGATTAGATCGTTTTTTGTTATGTTAAATAGACTGTTTGCTATAATTTGAATAAACTGATTTTTCTCGAAAATTTTCTTATGTATGCATACTTTTTTAATACATGGTCGGATTCAGAATTAAATTCTCTATCCGACTCAACAAAAAAATGAATACCATGTACATAATTTAAAAAAAAAACAGTTGTTAATCGTGGATTTGACATACGTCATGGTATAGAGTTAACAAATAAGGTAATTCCGGGAGAGTTGCCCCACTGGGAGAGATGCCTCGGTTGTTCTATTTTCGCATGCTAATGACAGATGCCAAAATTTGTACTGTATTATTGTTCCGTAACAGTTGCTATCTGGAAGGCATAGGTACTGCCGTTGGCAAAAATTTCGGGTGGTGTGCGGTTGTCAACAAAATTAAGATGAGTTCAACGATTTTAACATGGCGCTATAATGTAGTAATAACTTAAAGATACCGGCAATTCGAAATTTATTATTTTTCATGGAATACTTTTAGCCAGCTTCTCAAACACATTGTTAAGGTTATTATTGCAATAGAATACACCGGTATCTTTCAAGTTCCATATTTTTTTTTCCCTGGGGCATCTAACCCGTACTAAAAGGAGAGTTGCCCCATTTTATCGAGGTACAGATGCCCCGGTGGAACATATATTCCTTATACACAATACAGCAACAACTAATCAATTTATTAATTAATACTATAACACAAGCATCCTAGAAATACTATATTGACATTATTTATGAAAAATAAACTATGTTCAGAGATGCCTACGACGTATAAGAGGAAAACATCTGATAAAACCAGAAGGCAATGGTCTTCAGAACAATTCAGAGAAGAATTAAGAAGAACAAATTCTTTTTAACATATGTTCAGGGACAAATCCCTTAGCTAGGATGACCAACCGTAGCAAAGGGATAACATTTTTGTAATAGTTAAGTAGTAAGTCAAGTTGCAAAATACATTCTAATTCAAGTTCCCATTTGACCACATGCATTAATTCGATACAAGTTCTCATTCAATACCAGTCAAGTTGTAATCTTAAACAAACTTCTTAGTTCTGTAAATAAATTACATTAAAAAAATTTAAAGCCGACGTCGAGCTCAATATTTTAAGAAGACGAACAAGCAGACTAAGCGTCGAAGCGTTCGTCCTTCTTTACCGTCGTTATCGTCGTCGATCGTCGTACATAACGACGTCGTAAGTGTGTTAAGTTGATATGATCAATCGAGTGTACGATTCGTAACATATCAATAAAAATACATTTTGGATTAAATATTTTTGGTTTTATTGATCGTTTAAGACCGGGGCATCACTCCCATTTATATGGGGCATCTCACCCGCACTGTCGGGAGAGATGGCCAAAAACATGTTTTTTTAAATTTTTTTTTGTAAACTTCCGGTCGTAATATTTAAATTTTGAATGTCGTGCGTTATTCTCAATTGAATTGGCTATGCATTTCCATTTTTTCGGAGAATACAAAGTCAAAAATTATTAAAAGGCGATTTTTTGGCCTTAGGTGGGGCAACTGTCCCGGAATTACCTTAACTAAATAGAGAATTTGTCGCCGTTTCCAAAAATTAAAGGGTTGTTGGGGTTATTTTCAATAATTTACAAAGTTATGGGGGTGCGGCAGTCAAACTCGGTATATAAACTTTTAATAATAATTATTTTGGGTTATAATAATTATCCATATTTTATCATCATGAGTGTATTGAATAATTTGTACTAGTATTGATAAATCATTGAACTTGAAGGGTAACTGAACTTTTGCCGTTGAATCGGTTTCAGAATCGTTTTGAAATTTGAAAAACCATTAACAGGAACGAAAAATGAAAAGTTAATATTTACCGAGTAGGTAATCGGAACTAGGGTTTGTCGGTTTTTAAAAATCGGTTATGAAAAACCGGTTTTTTTGAAAAAAATTATGTATTCGAAAAACCGGTTTTTTTAACTAAGAAACCGGTTTTTAAGCCTAGATTTAACACGTAAAAAATAAATATCTACATAAAAATCTGTACACTTCTGCTTCATTTGCAAAATCCAAAAAACATTGTTACAAAAAAATCAAACGTATTTCCGCTGGCTTCAAGAACCGATGGATATAGTCAAGTTATCGGAAAAAATATTATCTAGAATTTACCCAAATTCTGCTATTGAATTGGAAACAAATTTCGATGAAGATGAAGATATTATTAAGGGTTTTTGGATTTGCTATTTTTGTTAAAGGTTCCTCGATAAATCTAAGAATTGATTTCTCCATCTCTTTTTTCAAGACATTGTTTTTTTCATTAAAGGCAGAATTTGCAGTATTTGAATCAACTAATAAAAGAATAAAGAATTTGGGCACACTGTTTGAAGAAGCTTTAAAAACAGTAAGACTCAATAGTCAGCGAACCAGTGTTTTCTGTATCTGGTAATTTTGTATCTCAAATACGAACCAGATTAAGTCATGATTCCGTAAATGTTTTGTGTTTTTAAAATCATGTTTTCTAAAGAAAAAAGCAAATTAAAAAAATGCTATTTATGGTTTGTTGGAAGTTTAGAATTTTATTTTTATTTGTTATCTTATTATTTGGTTTTATTTGAAATTTGTTTAATATTTTATAAAATTATGAAATATAAATTATTTTATTACGTTTTAATTGTTTTTTTAAAACTATTCGAAAACCGGTTTTAACCGGTTTTTTGGAAAAACTGGTATTCGAAAACCGGTTTTTCAAAAGTCGGTTTTTGTATAAACCCTAATCGGAACTAAACCGTAGTTCTTTGCGGTACGGGTTCCTGATTTGAAGCATGATATTTTACATCCATATTTGATAAAATTGTACTTTCAAAAATGTCTAACCATTTTATTTTCATACAGGATGTAAATGTTAAAAATATTAATTGCAAAATCAAGTAATGTATCAGGGACCGTTCGGATTATGATATTTAAATGTGTAACTTTTAATATTTAATTATGAATAGAAAACGTATGCGAATTTTGAGCGTGTATTGCACTTATAAGATAAAATATTACTATAAATTGTAACTGTTCAGGTAAAACTGTAGACTGTTGAGTAGCGTGTTTCCCAGATAGGGTTCCACGTGCTTGTTGGTGTTGCTTTACTAATTTTTACAATTAAATCATATCTCTAAAATAAAGCATACGCAATATACAAAGATAATTATTTGGTATGAAATCCATTCAGAGTAAAACAACACCAGAATTTCTGGCAGTGGAATATAAAAATTCAATTGAAATTAGTTGGTATGTTCAGTTACGCGTTCTCGAAAAGGTTCCGGTAACCAATTTCAGGTGCGATCTATTTGACGATTATCCGAATTTATCAAAACGGACTGCACCAAATATGCGAAATCCGATATACAACGTTACACCCAATTTACAGAGGAATCAAAGAAGCTTACCTATACATTCTTATCATTATTTTTTTAAATTTATTTTCGTGCATTTTTCATAAACACCATCGCAAAATTTTTGTTTTTTGAAAGTTTTTTTTACATTCTTGTAGTCAAGAATGAACGTTTATGTGTTGGTTATATACAGGGTGAGTCATTAGTGGCGGATCGGTCGATTGTGGTTAAACGGTTTGAGATACAGTTTTTTCTTCCGAACACGATAATAATATTTTTAAATATACAGGGTGAGTCACCTCTCTGGAACCAATAGCAACTTTTATATTTCAAATACAACACCCCATTTTTATTTAATATTCTTGACCGCCTTCATTTTAGCTTTACATCGATATAAAATAGTACAGGTTTTTATGCGCCCTTGTCACTAAAAAAAAAAATAGTTTAAAATTTTTTTACGGTTTTAAGACTTTATTTAAAAAAATCTGAAGTTATTTTTCGAAGCACAGAGTTGTAATTTGGTAAGGACATGCAGATAACATTGCTCTATTAGCTCGATACGAAAAAGTTTGAATCACGCATATAGGGTGTTCATAAATAGGTGGCAACTTCCATGATTTTCAAAAGCTCGTAACTCAATTTTTTAAATGCAAAACCCTGTATTTTCTTATGTCATCGAACTCAAAGAGAGCTTCATTTTTGGTTGAGTATGTGCTATACCCAAAACTCATACTTTTCGAGATACTCAAAAAATGACTTCAGGAAATTTTTTTAAATAAAGACTTAAAATTGAATTTTTTTTTTTTTTTTTAGTGACAAGGCCGCATAAAAACCTGTACAATTGTTGTTAAGCTAAAATGAAGGCGGTCAAGAATATTAAATAAAAAATGGGGTGTTGTATTTGAAATATAAAAGTTGCTATTGGTTCCAGAGAGGTGACTCGCCCTGTATATTTAAAAATATGTTTTTCGTGTTCGGAAGAAAAAACTGTATGGAATACCGTTTGAGTCAACTTTCTATCTTAAACCGTTTAGCCACAATCGATCGATCCGCCACTAATGACTAATGACTATTTATAATTTTGTTTAAGTTCATACTATGTTTATTTTTATGATCATTACTTTTTTCGTCAATAGTTGCTTTACTACATGAAATGTGTTTCAATAAAATAACTACAATAAACAATGTTCGTTCCATGTCTTAAAATTGGGGGGAGAAAAGTTCGTAATATGTAGATATGGTTAGTGTCCTGCAGTTTTTGAAAAATCGTGTAAGGTTTCTGTGACAATTAAGTTTGTGAACCAATGCTGTAGAATAAACCTTTGTGTGTTTTTTTGCGATAAAGTTAGTAGGTATTATGTAAACAATTACATATTTATTTAAAAATATTTCAAATTTTTGCCTGTGCAAATTGCCTATACAGGGTGGTGCTTTTTTCGATGCTCACCATTGCTATCTAGGAAACGGTAAGAGATACAAGGTCGGTTAAATTAGAGAAAAGTTGCACATTTTTATGGCGATTAAGAATCTGAAAAGAAATCGTGGATATTTTCATTCGTTTTTGATTTATTACAAAAAAACTGAAAAATGTGATTTTAGAAAAATTATATTATCTTCCCTACCATTGGCACTATTTCATTTAAACTTGGTAACTTTATGTTTTTGACCGTCCTGGGTTTGATGACGTCAACAGAAATTTTCTAAGGCTTCTAGATTTCAAGTTGCGATAGTCAACTTTTTTATTTCTTATGGCCGCCATATTCGATTTTTACACCATCAGACAGACAAAAAAACTAGCTTTTCAGATTGGTAACCAACATACCTTTTTTCTTTCAAAAAACTTGTTGAAATTTTAAAATTTGTGTAAATAATTCATAAAATCGAGGATGCTCTGAAAAACAATTGAAACTATGATATAAATAAAAGCTACAGATCATTTTATTGGTCTTATGATAACGAAAGTAAGATTGTTGGATACATATTTATTATTGTTAGGCGAATTGCCATTTTTAACAATTCAAAATCATCAGTAGTTTTAGCAAGAAGGAGCTGGTCCTCACAACGCCCGCATTGTGAAAGGATATTAATTCAGATGTACGCTTTCAAAATTCATGACTTGGTACGTTTGGTCCTGTTCACTGGCCCCCGCGATCGCCATGTTTAACGCCTATGGATTACTTTTACATTGATGTTATTTATGCAACCCTAACGGAAAATATTGAACTTCTTCGTCGTAAAATCAAAAATGCTTTCGACTCTATTTCGAGACAAACTATCCTAAAGGCAGTGGACGAAATGAAGTTGAGGACTAACCACTACATCATACATAACGGCGCGCACTTTAAACAATTTAAATATGTAATTATTTATCTGGTGTTTTAAATTTATTGTCATTTCGTTATTTTATTAGACCTATAAAATGTTGTGTCACTTTTATTTATGTTAAAATTTCAATTGTTTTTCAGAGCATTCTCGATTTTGTAAATTACTTACACAAATTTTCAAATTTCAACAAGTTTTTTGAAAGAAAAAAGGTATGTTGGTTACCAATCTGAAAAGCTAATTTTTTTGTCTATCTAATGGTGTAAAAATCCAATATGGCGGCCATAAGAAATAAAAAAGTTGACTATCGCAACTTGAAATCTAGAAGCCTTAGAAAATTTCTGTTGACGTCATCAAACCCAGGACGGTCAAAAACATAAAGTTACCAAGTTTAAATAAAATAGTGCGAATGGTAGGGAAGATAATAATATTTTTCTAAAATCACATTTTTCAGTTTTTTTGTAATAAATCAAAAACGAATCAAAATATCCAGGGTTTCCTTTCAGATTCTTAATCGCCATAAAAATGTGCAACTTTTCTCTAATTTAACCGACCTTGTATGTCTTGCCGTTTCCAAGATAGCAATGGTCAGCATCGAAAAAAGCACCACCCTGTATTGCATAGTTTTTAACCCAATTTTAATGCGAAATGTACAACTCCAGATAATTTAGTGTTTAAAAAATGAATTTTGTTTATAGTTTTTGGTGTTTGTGGTGTTAGTCAAAGCCTACCGATTTTCCTAATAGTTCACCTTTAAAATTCGTTGCGTCATCCTGCAAGACGATGATACATCTTTCTGATCGCATTACCACCTTAAGAAGTTGTAGTTATTTTTCTCTGTTGGCGAAGTAAAAAATCGTATGTCCTGTGTAGTCCATAAGCTTCCGTATGTAAATGCGGTTGATGAAAAAGACCGATAATCACAAAGGCGCGAGAAAGGTGTGCTTCAAAGATATGCCGCCGTTTATCTGATGGCAGCACGCACTGCGGGTTTCCGTCCTGTTGAAACCATTAGAAAAATTAGTTTCATATGAATGTGGAACCTAATTAATTGATCGAAATTGTTATTTTTCATTCACTGTATTGGATGTAGTGCATAATTTTTACACAACTAGTTTTAAAACAAGTATGATTTGAGATCCAAATATTTTAAAACAAAAAAATTTAGTTAAACCAATAAAAATAACAAATAAACTAAAATTATCAATAAACTTACCTTATTTTAGAAAATGCAAAGAGTTTTTAGCAATTTTTAATTCAAAATCTGAAACTAATGACAAGTTTTTGATATTCCACATAGCCAAAATCCAAAACCCGGGATACTTGCACCTAAAACAGAAAACCACTATTTATTTTATAAGACGTTGGTGTACTTTACAATTTATTTGAAAAAGCAGTAGAGAACTAATACATGTATTTAAATTTTTTTGTCCTCCGGCTTTTTAAGACTAATATTAAATGATTTTATTTTTAACTTAATACTTAAATCAAAAAGTAGATTAGAAGAAACATAAACTGACTAAAAATGGAATTAGATTACACTGAAAATTTCCTTCACCTGTTAAATTTGCGTTTTTAACCAATCACTAATCTTAAATCTTTTAAAGACTACCAATAGGAGCATTATTACACGGTAATAATTTTACATTCCCCTGTCAGATGTTGATCCTCCTGTCAAATTTGCGTTTTCTACCAATAACAAACTCCGATTTCCTAGAAACGACCAATAAACAAAATCATACACTGATAATAACCTTTTCGCAATTAACAGATTTTCGTGCGTCTATTGGTCGTTTATAAGAAATCTGAGTTTGTGATTGGACGAAAATATAAATTTGGAGAGGGAATTAAATATTTTGGTCTTGATAATTTTTTGACGAATTTCGGCGATCAGTAGCGTTACTTTAATATAGATTAAACCACACCCCTGAAGCATCACGCTGACAGTACTTGTAAAATTTGACATAACATACATTTAATTTGACAGGTAGGTTAGGTGAAGGAAATTTTCTGACAAAATATAACTCGTGCATTGCAAATAATCTATAATTTTTGACAAATCTTCACTCATGCAAGTTGAAAAAATCACTCGTGGACTTCGTTCACTCGTGTTTTTTTCAGCTCAACTTGCATTCGGGCATAATTACCAAAAATTATCGATTTTAATGCACTTGTTATATTACTACTGAAAATAATACAAAACGTAGATAAATACGTAATTTGATGAGCCCCCTTAGTCTTCTTTTGGATACGTCACTGGAGAATGTGGTAATTCTCTAACGCTACGATTTAATAATTTTACAGTTTGATGAGAGTTTTTGCTGGTATTAGTATATTTAGATTTGGCCGAGCGGTCTTCCATCCGTAAGATACCTGTAGAGACGAGCTTCTGATATTAATATTCTACAAAAGCCCGGATCTACAGGGTAGATCACGGATGTGCCTATAGTTTCAATACATCTGCTATAAGTAACAAACAAATAGCAGTTCTACAAATATTGGTAACAAAGTTATTATCTTATCTAATTCACTAACATTCCTAAACTCAATAATTTCAAATCAAATTTTGAATGAATGTTGTATGGGTAAGGCCTGCAAGAAAAAATTCTGTACAAAAATTATTTATAGTTTATAAACGAAGTACATAAAATTTTGTGCATAATAATTTATAACATTATATACCGATTTTATGCAAAGATACAGGTATGTAATTGCAGAATTGTGAACCGTATTTTATTAAATTAAATTAAACTCTGTTAAATGCATTGTGAAACTAGTAGTAGATAGTTATATAATAAATACACGACTTCACATAAATTCACGACATGTATTACACAGACTGGCACGTTTGAAGTGTTATTTGACGGCTATTTCATTGCGCGGAAGAAAATTTTATTAAAACGTAAATCATAAACATGTACATCACAAGATGATTAATATTCTTTAATAACATAGTGTGCATGCATTCAACTTCTATTACATTTTAAATTAGAGTTATATAATTGTTGGCACATCATTTTAAATACAGGTGTAATTTACAACAACGATGATCTAGAATTTATTTCATTTAAATTGAAATACTTAGGAATAGAAAAAGTAAAATCAAATATTTAAAAGCTGTGGATCCTAACACTAAAATAAAATATTAGTTTTAACATGACTACCATAGAAACATTACAAAATAATGGTTTTAAGACACTTAAAATATACGAGTAACATGAACGGAAAACATGTATACTTGGACGTAGCATACAATATGTCTGCGTATAATTGTACATTTGATTATCTACCTCCCAAAATTACATAGCCTTAAATGCTTTGTGGATTAATTTTTTTCTGTTCTTTAAAATTTGCATCGAATGATTTGTTCCCATTAACCGAAATCAATTTACTAAAGGACGATATGTTATTCTTTTCGTTTAAATGTTCAAAAATGAAGTACTGCTACAATCAAGATTAATTTTTTTAAATCGTTTTGAAAGTTTCTCTTGAATAATATGAGCTTTTTAAATCCAGCTTTTAAGTTTTAAATTTTATTTTATCAAAAAACCTGTAGGTAGATTTTAAATTTTAAAACTCTTATCCTTTTTATTTAAAATTTTATAGATTAAGAGTACCTGTAATAGGAGAAAGATTAATTAGGCAATATTAAATTTTCTATTATTTCCGGTTGTTGAGTTATTGGGAAAAAAGTGTTTTTTTTTTATACATCAAAAATGTGTCATATCTCCTTTATTAAGATAAACATTATTAATATTTGAACTTAAAACAACAACAATATAGTCTGAATAAGCAGTTATGTGGTATATTGTTGTTCAAATATTTATGTTTATCACAACAACAAATTAAAAAACCTTCGTAACTTGTACCACAAGATTTTACACCTTGTTTGTTTTTTTGTTTTCACAGCCTACAGTTTTTCTTTAAAAAAACAACAAGAACCCTTTGTAACTTGCGTATTATTAAAGATAAATAGATCAACCCTCATATATTTGGAATGGCAAAAAAATAAGGAATTCAAATAGGTCAGAGCCAACTGTAGGTTTCATTTAAAAAAAGGTAAACTTGTGTCGTAACTTTTTAACGGCGAGCGTAATTTTTTTTTTAGTGTAATCGAATTTAACATAAAAATATCTAAAAATAATGTTCACAAACTATTTCGATGACATATTATTAATATGACAAAATAACACTTTTTTCCAATAACTCAACAACCGAAAATGATTGAAAATTTTTGAAAATTTTTAAAAACGGTTCTGAGTTTGTCCCTAAAAATTGCACATTACCGATTCTCTATTTTGAATATTCAGCGAGATAACCTTGTAATCACATTGAATTTGGACCGCCCTGTACACATGTTTATGTTTTTATCAACAACTCTTATTGCAGTGTATTAAAAATCTACACATCAATGTAAAATAAGAAAAAATTCATATGATAAGACCACAGCTTATTAAATTTACTATTAAAAATTTGATATCATAATCGCAAAAAATTATTTAAATCTGCCTTAATAACAATTTCGTTCTATTTGTCATGGTTTAAAAAATATCTGTATTTTGTAACTATTCAGATTTTTACAGTTTGTTTGTTCACAAAGTTGACAGCATTACCTAATTTTTTAATCGACTTTTTTTTATTATCAATTAGCGGGTTTTTCATATTTAACTGACTGTCTAAGTCATACATAAAAAAGCTTGATATGTACTGCGATAATTTTGTGAATATGGACATGTTTATTGAAATGAGTCAGACTCAAACCTTGTTCAGTGGTTTAAAATGTTTATCAATTATTATTTAGTGATAAACTTAAAGATTGTATTAGATCATCCTTAATTATTAACAACCTAAATTAGTCATGTTTATTTAAAAGTTGTATTTATAAAAGTATCTTTAAATTAAATTCAGTAGTGTCATTTAAAAATGGAAATCAATATACAGTTTTTAAAATGTCTAGTAACAAATATTTGCTTTAAAGCATTAGTTTTATGTGAATCTTTTTCACTCGCTAAATTCAATTAAGAATGCAGCGAGTCAAAAATAACGTGTAAAGTTTTATTGTTTAGCGTTATCGAAAGAAAAACACCGACTTCTAGCAACAAAAGGTTATTTCACAATCGCTTATCTGACGTAAAACAGCATTAGAAAAGAAACTGAAACATTTATAAATTAGTCAGCTGGTCGGTCTTCGTGTATAACCTTAACACGGGAACTATGACAAAGAAAAATGAGCTTTCGTGTACTTTGACAGCAGGTACCTAAAAGTATTCTCCTTCCAAATGAAAGTAAATACACACGAAGGTAAAAAAAGAGAAGAACACAAAACGAATTTCGTTCGTGAGCTTACTTTTATACGAAAACAATATACCTGACCGTCGTAACATTACGAAAGCAACTGCGGTGCCGCACCATTCCAACCACATTTGACAGGTGAAATAATTCACTAAATTATGACAAATAATGCTAAACTATACATAATCGCCATGCAAAATTTCCTTAGTATCAGGGTTTTCTAAATCGATTTTTAAATTCGGCTGAAATGGGTATTTAAAATAAGTATAATAATAGGTTGCAAGTTTAGCATAAGCAATCGGAATTGTGTTGGTTGTGGGGGGTTTAAAGGTCTAACAGGAAGCGTAAAAAATAAAACTGGAAGAGGAAAAATTCATGGCATAAATTCACCTGCTATAATATTTTTAGTGCTATTGGTAAATCTAACATATTCGTGTTTTATAACGTCATGTGTCGTTTACTACCAGTTTATAGGTTTTTTATGCTTAAAATAAACCAAATGAACCAATAGTTTTATTCTTGGCCATCTCTTGTGCCTTCCTTAAGCTTTGTAGCACAAATTAATGGTCATTCTTCCAAAGTACAACTTCAGATAAGAAATTTAAATTTGATTAAAAAAGTCAGCATTATATAAAAAAAATATTAGATCAAGTTTTGGCGATTGCTCCAATGTGCATGTATTTCTTATAAATTTTTAAGAATGAATTTAAAACGATTTTTTAACACCTACTATTAATAGTTTCAACACTACACTTTCTTCGAAGTTTAGCGCTACAAGTAACATCATTAAAATACTAAATGTTGCTTTGTAATTCATTTTCAAAATTAGGCAACACTCTACAAACACGTAAGTGGAAAGGACAAATCACCATCATCTAACAAACTAACCTTTTAAATAACACATGAATTGTTTCTATAAATCGCACATTTTAAAGAAATTTTATTTAATACTGATTGATAGATTTTCTTGATTAATAAACCATCGGTTATTAAATTTAAAAAAAGTTAGCGTAATAAGTATAAATTTGACATTATGTAAGTTAGTTTAATTTTATTTAAAGTGTGGAGCTCTTTTCAAGATAAATTGTATTTATTAGTTATTTACGTAACTAGACCGGAAAGTGGTACTTTACTGAACGAGTAGACAGTTTTGGGACGAGCCGTAGGCGAGTCCTGAAAGCATACTGTCGTTACCATCCATAATTAAACAATAACTTAACAAACTACAGGTGACAACTCGCTTGGTGGTATAACGACGCTTGTTTGACAGCGCAAATCAACAAGGCAACTCATCACAATGGCAACCAGCTACTTTCCAGCCTAGGCCGGTAATGACAAGTCATTACTATGGCAACCAGTTACTTTCTGGCCTAGGCAAGTAAAGATGTATTTTCCAGCCTAAAAATTGATCGGAAACAACTGATTTTCTGGACGGACGCAGAGAAAATATTAAACACATTTGTATTACTATGCAATCTTTTACATCTGATTACAAATTTTATTTAACCTATTCTGTGGGCCAAATTTAATTTTAATAACGCACATAAGTATGAACAAAGTTTTAAAATTTCTGATTTAATTTAACTACGTGTATCTTTCCTTTATCTCTTCAATCCTGTTAATTTACTATCTTAGATAATTAAGTTGCTAGTATAACCATTGAAGAATTTTAGGACCACATGTAAGTAAGTAAAAAGCATGAAGTTTTAATGATTATTAAAATAATTGTATGTAATTTATGAAGGGTCAACCAACACTAAATAGTATGATAAGATATTTAAAGCAATGTAAATTGGACGTTTTTTGTATTGACAGTATTATTAAAATTCCTGCCAAACTCAAACTTGAGAAATGTTTGAATCAGTTTGGCTGTGAAGCTGTGATGCATTATTATTTTCGGTCGAATTTAATATTGATTCGGTTAGTTGGAAAGAATAAATAAATTAAGTGCAAGAAGCGTTAAAATATTTGTTTAATCTGCGAAGCATAGTCGGAAAGTAAATATCATTTGACTGTTTAGGAAAACAGAATTTATTTTGTGCAATTTTAATTTTTTTGGATTCTCCCCACATTAAACTGCTTCTTTCTTTATATAGTTTCCACCATTGTTAAGATATTTGTCATAGTAGGGCACCAGCTTCGTTATACCATCTTCATAGAACAAGAACACCTATGAAGATAGCCACTCCTGCATTGCTGTTCGTTGAAGAAATGTTGGCCAGCAAAGAACTTCTTCAGATGCAGGAGCAAATAAAAGTCACTTGGCGCTGAGTCTGGGCTGCCTTGAGTCACGAATTCAAGGAAAACATCTTGTCTGTCCAAAAAAAAAAAACTCCTTGGAGAACATTTCTGGAACTCAGTGGAGGTACAATTTTCAAAAGTTCAAACGACACAATTTCGTTCTTCAACAATGATGACGCCAGAGTAGCAGTGCAGGCTCTGTTCTATAACGACGGTATTCAAAGGCTGATACCCCTTTTGATTATTGTCTCAGTAATAGTGGAAACTATGTAGAAAACTAGTTTAAGGTATGGCAAATCTAACAAAAATTTAAAATTCTCAAAACTAATTCTCAGTATTTGTTATAGTTAAACCTTATTTGCTTTCCGAATATGGTATTATAACTCTACAACAAATTATTGATTCCAAAGATATTCATTGAAACAATTAAGACACACTTTAAGATTTCCAAAAAGTATTAATTGAAATTCAAAAAAAATTAAATGTTTTGTTTGAAATCCAATTTTTAAAACTAATTTTTAGCTAAAGTAAAAAATGAATTACAAAGTTCTCAAAAGTAACGTGTCCACAACCGAAACATAAAATCTCTTGTTAGGGAAACTCAGACAGTAGCTGCAGAAACGTTCGTTGTGAAAATTTGGCGAACGAAGGCAAAGAGAATGTGGAAACATTAAATTTGCTGCAGTCCATAATTTTCACAAAGAAGCTTAACGCAAAAGTTTAGTGCATTCGTTTTTTATACTTAATAAGAGAATTAAAAGAGAAATGGACTGCATTATTCACTGCACTGCTTAATCAATACAACTCGAAAGAACAATCTTCACGGAACGTGATAAAAACTGGGCACTGCAAATTAAGTTAGTGGGAAAAGGATGACAATTACAATTTTGGTATTCCATTGTTAGTTATAATCCGTTCCCTTCTACCATTACGGTGTAGAGGCGTTTCATCGTCTATTAAACAAAAAATGCTTCTTTTAGGACTACGTTCTTATTTAGGACTCTGTTCTAAACTAATTTATTAAAAACTTAGCGCATTATTATTCTAAAGACGGTAACTATATGAAAAAGCGATCAACATCTTAGTCCCTGGAAACGTTTTTGTCTGACGAAATTAAGGCTTGATTGAAATAAATGATTTAAACAAGAGCGGAAAAGTAAATAGATGGGTTTAATATTCTTTAAGTACATTTCAAGTAAATAAAATTAAAACAAACGATAATTATATACCTACACCTTTTCCTATTTAAATAATTGCAACATGTTGATCAGTTATTATTAACAACTTTCGTATTTTACCACAAACACATTATGTCCATGTTGATACCACCAGTCATTAAAATGTTCTTAATTAAATTTTGTATTACTTGATATACTTGGTTTTTCAAAAATGTATTTCTAAATGTTGCAAACGCATAAGAAGATAAAACATTTAAATTTGAATGTAGAAAACTTTAAATTCTATACATTGTGATAATTATCGACAGCGTTAGATAGGTAACTTTTTTGCAAAAAAAAAAAAACAGAGTCGGTTAAATTAGCAAAGTTGGTGAAATTTGCAACCAAATAAAATTACGTTAAATATATGCCAATGCAAACTGTAGAATACTTAGACACTTTTACTGAGATATTTTTACACATATTGTGATTAAGATTCAAATATACTATTGAGTTGAGTGAAAACCCAAGTACAAACCAAACTAACATTTTTTAAGTGAAAGCCATAGTTGGCTTTAACAGATTTTTTTCTTATTTTAACAACATAAATTAGTTGTATGTAAGGTCAGTAGTTTCTGATAAAAAAAAGTTTAAAGCCCTTAGACCAGGGCTGTTCAACTCTATGTGAGTGCGGGCCATTTTTTAATCTCCAACATTTTAGCGGGCCACTATTGAGTATAATTCTAAAAGGCGACACGAAATTTTATGTATATGTTACGGTCAATGTAAGTAATTGGGCATTATTTATGATGCCCGAGCAATTTAAAAAGTGCCCATTGGGATGTGACAAAATAATAAATTATATAGAAAATATTACATTGCCCGGGTATTATGAATAATGCTGGAAATCGAGTGGGCAATTTAAGAAAATTTTTATTCATATTTCTCTACATACAAAAATAAGAAGATATTATATTAAAACAAATTTTTAAATAACTAACAAACAAATAAAGAAACAAACTGGTGGTGATAAAATAAGTATAAAATATACGTATGCCTAACTAAAAAAAACATTAGGTATGTACTTGCAAATACATATGTCGTAGGCATAATGTGAATACCGGCATTTTATAAAACGCCTAGGCATTTTATAAAAATCCTGCAAAACGAGCATCTCGTGTTTTGACTAGGCAAATAATAAAATGCCGGCCTAATTGTTTTTAAGAAAAACAAACCTATTAGCTTCATTTTTATTATTTATTTAAAAAAAATCTTTAACCAACCTTTAACCTAACCCTCTACTACTGACCAAATGAATGAGGGTCAGGTTAAGGGTTGGTTAAAGCTTTTTTTTGTATGAACACAAATGTATGGGTTTAAGAAAAGTCATAATTTGCTCCTTTTGCCGGCTTTTTATAAAATGCCTAGGCGTTTTGTAAAAAGCCGGATTTCACATTATGCCTACGACACAATATACACAAAAAAATGAAATCCTAGAGTTTCTATTTATTTTTTAATTAAAGTGACCAGAGAAATAATAGCAGTATTTATAATGACCGGGCAATGTAATAAATTATCTTAGATTGTCGTAGGCAAATACAAAATTATTAAATTGCCTGATTTTATCGGTCATTATTTATTATGACCAAGCATTATGGTAACTGCCCTGAATAATCGAATTGACCGTAACGTATACACTGTTTAAGTTGAATGATTTTTGGTAAGGTGTTTGGAGAACACAAAAGCTCTTTCGGGGGCCAAATGTGGCCCGCGGGCCACCAGTTGGACAATCCTGCTTTAGACAAACATCATAATAACTTTAAAATTAAAGTTACCTTATAACGGAGAAATATGTTTATCTGTTTGACAACATTCCATATATTTTTGAACAAAGAGTGTTGTAGCTATCTATGTACACATAAAAAAATAATAAATAGCATATAGTACATAATTTTCCCTGTTTGAAACAAATCATAATTTTAAATATTTTTTCATGTACTAATACTAATAAATTAAAATTGACAAGTAACTTGGTTAGTCAATAAAAACTTATAATTTTTCAAAACCTATGATAGTTTTTAAACATTTGCGTATATTTTGATCATAAACTACTAATACTGCATTTATGTAACAACCCATATATGAATGAAATTTTAAAAAAAATGTATTTATTGGACAGCCAATTAAGGTTGCCAATAAAAAAAAATGCATAATTTGACTATGTCTTGGTAACCGTTTAACTTAAGAAAAAAAGGTTTAAAATTCCAATCATAATTGACGTAAAACTATTTAAATAATATTATTACGCACTTACAGCTCTTTTATCTGACATAGTTGACCAGATTTTAGTATTAAACAATGTTTGTAATTTTTTGTTTTTTTTTGTATTTGAATCAGAAAGTTGGGAGCACTCGTTAGTTTTTTAAGGCACAACTACATCTAGCGCGCCGAACCGTGCAATACGTTCGCGAGCGTTGCAGTTCGTGCTATTCGGGGGTGAAAGTACGCTCGAATGCGCGCGAGTGCACGGTTTGGCGCGATTCGGCGCATTAGATGTGGATGCACCTTTAACGTCATTCAATTTCTTGCGCGATTCCGCCCAACATTGCTAATTTAACTGACTCTATGGCTCTTATAATGATTCTTTAAGATGGTGGCTTTGAACCTTTTTAGCTGCTGACACCCCTTAAATTATCAAAATGTGTACTCGCACTCCCAGTAAAAATCCAATGTTGTAACAAAATCTATACGTAAAATAGAAGGTAAGCGCAACTTCATTTCGCATCCCCAGCAGGAAGTTTTCGCACCCCCAAAAGGAGCTGCTTGCATCCCTGGTTAAAAACTAATAGTCACCCTGTATGTATTTAATAAATTTGGACTATTTTTAATTAGGTAATTTATTTAATTAAAACAATCTTAACTGTGCGTCGCAGAAACAAACCTGCATATGCAATATTTATAACGTGTGACTGGTCATAAATTTGGCTAAATTGACGAGCGAGATATGCTTTAGCAATGATGTACGAATTGATTTGAGGAATGTCTATTTTTATTATCATGTAATATTGTGCATAAACTTAACAGTGCAGATAAACAGGCTATACGCAAAATCAGAAACAACTTGAAACAGATGATAATTTTTTAAAGGTTTATATGATACCAAACCTTTCAACCATTTAAGTAACATAAATTTTACGTTGCCTTAATACACATCTTCGTTTATTATTTAAATAAACATTAACATATCAAGGTTCGACATCGGATAATATGCAACCATAGAACAATTAACACCCACACAGTCTTTTATAATGCAGTCGATAATATATTTTACGTTAATAATAATAATTTGAGCACGTGTTTTCTCGGTAAACATTACAAAATTAGTTCAAAATGTTCGTAATTTTCCTCACAAACCGTGCAAGCAAATGCGGACGAGTACATGCAAATAATTCGCAATGCAATCAATCGAACGAGCTAAACGTTTACATGCAAAATGATGACGTACTACCTACACTATTTCAAACTTTTACAAAATACCTATGCACACATGAAGTATGGTGTAATATTAACACATTCATAACAAAAACTAATCACGAAACAATACCAAATTTCAACAATTGGAACACAAATTAACACATCACTGTTGCTAATCACATCACTTTAAAAAAGAAATCAGTACTTATCCAAAATTGTTGCTGGAAAATCCATAATAATTATCGGTTGACACAATAATGTCAGTGTGAGGACGCTACCGACGCCGACGCCCCTAGAGCGTCTCTGAGCGACCCGGATGCTGTAAAGGGTGCGCGGGTGCAAGAGACGGACTCCCTTGCTCTGTGCTCTTTCGTACCATTTTACGGACGCATTGCTCCACGTGACATAATATTAGCTTACGCTAAGTAGATTGTCATGTTTATATTTTAGCAACGCAAATATTTTACTTACATTTTTAATTATTTGCCACTGTGGACTCATCATTTCTAATGCTTACTTTTGAAACTAAAATTTTCTGTGTTGTTAGAACACATTTAAACTAGCAGTAATATACTGAAAGGAATAGCTTGCGCAAAGCATAGTTCTAAAAAGTACCTAATTTCAGAGCTTGCGGATATCTAAATTATTACTGTCATTCTTTAGACTCGGGTAGTTTTAATTTACGTTGTTTAAAATTTTAAATGCCCATGTCGTCGTTATAACTTTCATTAAAAACACCAAGTGGTTTTAATATTTAAATTATATCGGGTGTTTCTTGTGCCTTACCCTAACATATGTTTAATTGTAAAAATGCTGGTGTGGCCTTCAAATAACTTTCGCCTCACATTTTGTTTGAGAGTGAGTGTGTTTGTGTATTTGTATGTTTTTCAAAAATATTAAATTAACCTCATTTTTGTAACTTGTGGAAGTGACATTCTTTAAAATGACGTCCGTCAAAATGACGATTCATGCGAGTGTTTATAACGGAACAACCACAGTATCTTTAAAAGAAAGTATTTTGAATGAGCTGTTTCTATAAAAATTCTAAAGAATTATAACAAATGCATTTTATTAAGAACAATAAACTCGGTAAATATTTTTTAAAAATTGTAACGGGTTTTGAAAAAATTAAATAATTTTTGAAAATTCCGATTTGGTTTTAATAATTCTGTAATTTAAAATGTTTTTAAAAAAAACTTATTGGAATTTATTATGGACCCTAATATAAATAAATGTATACATAATCGCTCTGTAACCGTTTCTCTATATTCTATAATATACTTTTTAATGTTCTAGGGATAATTGTTAAATTAAAGCGTGTGGCGCATACACAGTGACGTCATCGCAAAAATAGTCAAAACGGGTTTGGTGGATCTTAAAACGTATGGGTTAATCATGAACTCACAACTTCTTAATATTCGCGATCACAATACTTATTTTATATTTCATTTGGCGAAAGAGAAAAACATAACGAACTTTTTATTATTGGAAATCGCTGGCAATTGTCTACAGTAGGAATGTATCTTAGTTATTTTTATGATTACAATCGGACTTTTTTTTTCTAAAATCACATTTTTTTATTATAAAGTATATATACGGTCACATGGGTCATTTTGTTGTTATAAAAGTCAGTAGTTGGCAGTGGCGTACGCAGAAAAATATTTCAGGAGGGATATTGTTTTAATTTGCAAAAATAATATTGACTAATTTAAAACGAGGAATGGTAATGGTAAAATTAAAAAATGATCTAGGGGGGCCAGACACAAAAAGCGAGTTGCAAGAAAGAGTCGCGGGGGGTCGAGGGGGTGGCAGCCCCTGG
The DNA here is from genome assembly GCA_947652605.1 of Elmis aenea. Taxonomy (NCBI): domain Eukaryota; kingdom Metazoa; phylum Arthropoda; class Insecta; order Coleoptera; family Elmidae; genus Elmis; species Elmis aenea. The sequence continues at coordinate 18,145,011 of OX393576.1, forward strand.
GTAACAGCGCCATAGGCTAATTTTTTAAAATTTTCATGGTCAAACGTACCCAAATATAGCATTTATAAGTAAAATATAAAAACAAATAATATACAGGGTAGTTCACTTTTTTGTAGCAGGACTTTAACACTTAATACAAAAACTTATTTAAAAGCGAATATTCCATATCAACATGGGTCCAAAAGATACAGGGTGTTAAAATTTTCGAATATACAGGGTGTTTCTTAAGTATTGCAAAAAAATTCAGGAGGTGATTCCTTATCAAAAATTAAGGGGGGTCTTTTATTTAAAAAAAATCTTTAGACGTCTCCTTTCGAAGTTACACCCCCCTAAAGGGGTGCGGCAAAATTAGGTTTTTATTTTATTTCTCAAATTTGGATAAATTTAGGAAAATGATATTTGGTAGATGTTTTATACTAATTAAAAGGTTTCCCATAGTAATTATTTCAATCATCTCCCAACTTCAAAGGGGGCTGAAAAGTGCGACCCCTGTTGGTTTTCTTATCAGAACTTTTTGGTGGGTTAAAATTTTGTAATTAAAAATATTTTTTTTCAAAGCTTGATTTATTTAGAAACTGTATTCATTGTCTAGTTTATCTCGTAAAACCTACCGTTTTTGAGTAAAAAATAGAATAATAAACATGAACCATCAAATATTCCAATATAAAACGACTCATTTTGGTGGTTTCCATGGTTTGTTTATGTTCATGTTGGGTAGAATTGACGGGTGTAATGCATTTTGAGGTTAACGCGGCGACAACGCTATAACGCCCGTCAATTCTACCCAACATGAACATAAACAAACCATGGCAACCACCAAAATGAATCGTTTTATATTGGAATATTTGATGGTTCACGTTTACTTATTTTATTTTTGACTCGAAAACGGTAGGTTTAACGAGATAAACTAGGGAATAAATAAAGTTTCTAAGTAAATCAAGCTTTGAAAAAAAAATATTTTTAATTAAAAAAATTTAACCCACTAAAAAGTTCTGATAAGAAAACCAACAGGGGTCGCACTTTTTAGCCCCCTGTGGAGGTGGGAGATGATTAAAAATATTACTATAGAAAACCTTTTGATAAGTATAAAACATCTACCATATATCATTTTCCTAAATTTATCCAAATTTGAGAAATAAAATAGAAACCTAATTTTACCGCACCCCTTTAGGGGGGTGTAACTTCGAAAGGAGACGTCTAAGGATTTTTTTTTTAAATGTAAAACCCCCCTTTATTTTCAATAAGGAACCACCTCCTGATTTTTTTTGCAATACTTAAGAAACACCCTGTATATCGATAATTTTTAACCGTTTCCCAACCAGTAGATACAGTAGATACATACATATTTAAACCAAATTTGTTATACAGCACCACCACCTTACAGGTTACTTCATTCGTTGAGATTGTCATACACCATAAAATTCGTTATTAAAATATGGCGCACATCATAATTAAAAGAGTTGACTATCGCATCTCAAACACTAAGCAAGCTATGACCATTTTAGGTTATACCACTGACATAAAATTTCTCATTTCTAACGTTGATAGTAAGAAAGTTGTAGTAATTTAAATTTTTTAGTATTTTAGTATATTTCAGGAACTGGTCACAATTTGCATATTTTTATTTAGATTCTTACTAGGTAAGCTAATAAAACACTTTTTTTTGCCATTGCAACCATCCCTCCATCATCTACCTCTAACTGTTTCCCAGATCTCCATGTTCTTCATGATAGTCTCAATTAAAATGTCCTCTTTTGCCATTTTTGTTGCGATATAAATTTGTTTTAATAATACTAATAGATTTTGTTAATAATTTTAACGTAATTTGTTGTCCTAATTCAGTGGGTTTTTAGAGATTAAATACATTTATAAGTTACATAAAACCCTAAATTTACAAGACCACAATTTATCCTAGCTTGTGACTTGTATCTAGCACAAAAAGTATTTGTTATTTATTAGAACACACACAAATAAATACAATTGCCGTCCTCTTGCTGATTCGAGACCGACTTTATGTGGTGCTCTGAACAGTGCAGTGACCCTGTCGACGATAAAACTATTTCTATTAAACTTTTGTTTCATTTTGTAAAATGTTCTCGTTCAGTAAAACAAAAGGATTTTAAACATTACTAATATAGGGTATAATTTATGAAACAATATAATACATTTTCTGCACCACCGATTAACTTAAATAGAAGACAAAATGTAGTAACCAAAATTCAATACATAAACAACGCCGTTTAATAATAACATCAATTAACTTCTCAATAAGATGGTTATTAAAAATCCATCATGCACAAAAAAAAAGCTGAAAAGCTGTAGAAAATGATTTGATAAAATATTTGGTTATTTGAGTGATTAATTTATTAATATAAATAACCTCGATTTAAAATCACTTTTCTATTTTCGAAGTATCTTTTGTCAAGATTTTACCAGTTTCAAGACTCTCGTCTTTTCATTAGTTGTGGTTTTATTTATTTATGTATACACACACACACACGCAGATTTTGTAACAATGATAATTGTGGCATTGATGCAAGTTTTTATTAAATACTGTAAGTCAACGATTCCCAAACTGTGCGCCGCGGTCCTGGGGCGCTGTGATTGTCCTACAGCGGCGGCGCGAAATTCTCAACATATGTAATGATTCGTGTATTATTTTTGAAACAAAATCGCATTAAACCACCAGCTGTGCCCTGCAACTGTTAGGTATGTATTATAGAACGATGGTTTGACTTGGGGCTCCGTGGAAAAATCTTTAAACATTAAGTGCGCCGGGAACTGAAAAAGTTTGGGAACCACTGTAGTTTTTTCTTTCTAATCAGATCACATCAGCAATTCAAAAAAAAAAAGACATTTGTTCTGGATGATATAACTTTTAAACTAAAGACACCTAAAAGTACGACCCCTGTTGGTTTTTTTATCAGAAGGAATCACATCTAGAATTTTTTCAGAACTAACTATTAAACAATTTTAAAATAGCTTCTTAAAACAAGAAACAGACAGCCGAAAGTTTTACGCATATAGTTTATAAAAAACCTACCAGGATGATGGTAAAAATTTTACAAGTTGAATGAAATTGTAAGTGCAGACCAAGCTTAAACCCTTTTAATGGAAATTCATATCTGGCTTAGACGTAACCATAACATTTTTTTAAATATCTTTGATATATGGGTTGTTACACGTTTGTTAATTGTTTTTGGTTAAACAAATTTTTGGTAATAGCTTTGTATAAAAAACCGATTAAAATGAGTGACAAAATACCTTAGTTTTGAAATTTACGTTTGATAATTTTTTGAAGTCCGATTTTCATATAAATGAAACCTAATTTTTTTTTCCATCTACATATGTCATTACATTTTTCATTTTGTTATGAACACATTGATATTTTTCGGCGGGTTAAGAATTAAGTGTCCTTAATGAACCTCTATTGTTTTTTATTCCTTTACTGAGCTAATCAATATTTTGAATTTTAAATTAAAAGGGGCGTGAAAAGCGGAAGAATCTCTGCAACTCATCCATTATGGAGGAATGCTCGAAGATTCCAGAGCTAAGGACTAAAGTGCTTTAGCAACCTCAACTACCCAACTCATATACAGAAAGAGCGCGTATTGATCCCGCAGATCACAAACCTTCCTTGTTAGGGGAGGCAAAGGATGGATATGTCGACAGGGGTGAGGGGTAAGGAGATTAGCAGCGCCGGAACGTTGGAAAAGGACGTTTGGGAAAAGGGACGGCTATTCAACAACTCTCAGCCTTGAAGTATAATGGTTGTCGACACCGAACACTTATATGTCACGTCCAATGTACGAACAAATTATTTTCTGTTTTTTGATCCTGCCTCTAAGAACTGACGTTACAAGTTTACACGATGAGTAACAATTAAAAATATGTGTTTTTGTGCAAAGAACGTTTAGGGCGTATTTAATACATTTAAAAATATATATAACATTAAACAATATTTATGATAATTAATATTTCAACACGACGTCTTAAGATATTGGAAAATCCTAAAATTTTATCAAAACAATTACTGTAGATCGTTGTAGCTATTAAATCACAATACCTTTAAATAAGCAAAATCCCTTCGTTATCAGCTTATTTTATCTAGTGGTGGTAATTTTTTGTGTGTACAATATCTATTTGAAAATAAAAGTATATTTTTTATATTTAAATCCTATCTCATATGACGACAAAGACATTGTATGTAAAATTCCAAAGCAAAATTCACTCATTTTTTTGTTATTCTTAATTAGGGATTCTGTCCCGGGAATTTCCCGAGACGTAAGTCCCGGGAATTCCCGGGACTTTCTTAGTCTCGAGTCCCGGGACATTTAGTTCGAGACTCAAGACGAGACTTCAATGTTACGCTACACTGAAATTTGAAATTAATTTTTTATACTTCACATTTTTAAACAAATTTTACTGCCACGAGATTAGCAAAAATATTTTTTCATAATTTTTTATGTTTATATTTTATACTAACAATCAGTATTTACTTAACTTTATTTAAATTTTTTGCATGCCATATTTAATTATTTATGTTTATTTCTTGTCTGCTTTAAACCTAAAGGATAATTGTTAAGTTTATTAGTAAAAATATATTTTACTTATGCTTGTTTTGTTTAAAGTTTAATGAAAACTGTTAAGTTTATTTAAAATAGGCATTTACTTGAAAATATATACTTTATTTACTGTAGAATGTAGACTTAATTAAAAATAATAATACTACTCCTACTACTATACTTTATTTACAAAATTAATGCTTCAACAACAAAATCCGTGAATTTGGTTTAATTTAAAAAAAAAAAACTGTCAACTGTCACGACCGATTCACGATCACGATACGTGCAAAGAAGCAATTTTAAATATGTAGCGGGTGCTTTCAGAAACAATGTCACTGTCAAGAAAACTTATTTTTTTACAGTGAAAATAGCCGATGAATTTTGAGTACATGAATATATCATCACTTTTCTTGCACCTTATAAAATCTTCTGTCATTTTGACGGGTTAAACCACTATTTTTTAGTATGTAAATAAAATTCGCAAAAGTCTGGAAGTCCCGGAAATTCCCGGGACTTTGATAAAAAAAGTCTCGAGTCCCGGGACTTTAAAAATTGTCGAGACTCAGAATCCCTATTCTTAATGTTGTTTGACAAAAATGAAACAATTATTAAATGTCTTTACTTCGTGCAGGTCTTTAATACATACGTGAAAAATTTTCTAAAAAATCATTTAGGTTCAAACAAAAGTTTTTCAACATGAACAACATCGCAATGTTGGAAAGCGCTAAAGGATGTTTTTTTATTAAAAGAATTAGGTATATGTAAGAATCTAAATTTTATGTGCATTGTACCCTATTTCTAAAATATTTTAAACAATCGTTACTCTGAATTTAATTTAAAACTTTCATATTATCAATAATGGAAATTTGTTATTTCAGGATAATCCTGGCGCTGGACATTCCCATTTTCTGTTCAGTTCTTTATTACCTAAGCACATAAAAACGCACTTCTATGCAAATTTAATCATTCCCTTATCTCTAACAGTTTTTGACATTTCCATTTTTTTACAAAGAAACTTAACATACATGTAAGATTGTGAGACTTAATTATTTAAAGTTTAAACAGTTATTGCAAATATTTAAACAATTGTAGAGGCAATAAAATGAAGAATTATATTAAAATCTTCCAAAAATGTTCTTATATTCTTAATAAACAATTCCGAAAGAAAATTTAAACAACCAAACTCGGGAAATAACATAAACAATAAAAAGTTTAACCGTGTTAGTAATAGTTTTTGATTATAGGGGCACATTTTCTTTACTTTAACCCAGGGACCCGAACCGAATCTGAACTGGAAAGTAAGCCTGAAGGAACCGGTGCTTTATTCATGATCCGTGAACCGGAACGGAACAAAACCTCTACATCGAAGCGAACGGACTGGTATGAAGTGGTTCAAACCGCTTCAGCCGGTTCACACAACGGTTCGGACCAATTATGTTTATTAATGACATTTTATGTTTTTTATTTTTGTAATTTTGATCAAATTTGACGAAAAATGAAAAAGTTTTAGACAATTCAATTTATAAATATGCATCGTCATCATAAACATCTTTGAATATACTTTTGTCAATGTCCTATTGAAAATAGAAATAAGCATTGAACCGGAACCGGAACTAAACCGTTGCAGCCGATTCGGTTGCCAAATCATTATAAAATACTCTAAAAACCAGTGGTTCGGAACGTAAACCGAAAAGTTAAAATTTATCGAACCGTTATTCTTTGCGGTTCGGGTCCCTGCTTAAATCCGATCTGTATCTACCGCCATTTAAGAGATTATTATGAATTTTTGGAAGAGTTTTTTTTATTATTTAAACATAATGTTGCAAACAAAATAATGTTTACAAAAAGATTTAAAATAAATAACCTTCTTATTATTTGCTATTCCTAACTCAATTTTTCAACAAAAAAACTGTTTCTTTCCAAAAATCAAACAGAGCGCCCAAATTATTAAAGAATAATGTAATGTTGTTCAAAATGTACACAATTTTAAATGTTACAGTATTAAACTGTGCATAATTTTACATTTAGAACGAACCCATGTGCTTAATAGGAATAGTTATTTAGTTATCAATTTAATTTAAATATAATTATCTTAAGTTGTAATAAGTAATCAAACTCAATTATCCTAACTCCCTAACACAAATATTTCGTTATCTCTCTCACAACTTGAGTTAATTAATGTCGCCTCTCAGAAACATACTGTCAAGTTTAAAATTTCTTTAATTCAATAACTAACTTGAACCAAAAACTACGTTATTTTTATATTTAACTTTAAACTAACATATTAAATTGTTTCAAGTCGCTTAAATGCATTACATTTATGTTTGTATGCTACAATTTATACAATATGTAAGGGATGTCGCAAATATCAAAAAGCATCTGACAGCGTTATTGCATATGAAGAGATGTTATGCAAAATTGAAACAAACAAGTATAGCAGAAGACGCAACAAATGATGTTCGCTTTAGAAATCTACTGTTTTATGAAAACATAAATATCAATTTTTCTCTCTGCCAGTTTGATATTTTCCAGAGTTCCCATCATGCATCATGATGGAGCGCCATTTGCATTTTATTGGAATTTTGAGGGGTTGAATTCAAATATTGTTTGTTGCCTGCAAAATGTAATTTAGATTCGGTTTTTTTTTGCATGTCCTAGAGCACTTTTTTATTCAGGATATAACCAATTTTCCGCATCGCAAATCTCCATTCAATTTTTATTTGTTGAATAATGGAATTTATTAATGTCAGTTTGAGATTCAAAGCAAGGTGCTTAGTATATTAACGTGCGTCTCTTAATAACTGCCTCGAAAATGCAGGAAAGCAGAAGTAAAAGCTTCTGCTAGCGTCGAATACGCATGCTTTATTGCTATTACCAATACCATTTGTGAGATTGTGCGCACAATCCTTGCAACAGGAACAGGACCCTAGTAGTGTTTGTGGCGGCGCCACTTGTCTAACTCAGAAGGCTGCTAAAGTTTCGCAGTCGAAACATTTCCACTAGATGGTGGCAGTAGTACTGGAATTATCTTGGGATATTTTTAAATTAAGTTGAATATAATTAGATACTATCTTCACTAAATTTATGAATTATGATTTAAATTAGAATCATCGTTATATTAAAATTAGTTTAAACCACTGCTTTTTGCTTTATGCTTAAATAAGTTTTAAACAAATATGTATTTAGAATTGCGAATTGGTTCTACATTTATTGTTATTTCTGATTAAAATAAGATGACATTAATAAAGGAAATAATAAAAAATATAGTTTAAATACGATAAAGACGAGACGAAGAAATTATTGTTTAAAAACCTGCTGTGGTTTTTTTTTTCTATGTAGGTAAACAAATATTTCGATCAGTTTTAAAGTGACAAAGATTTGTGGTAAAAATGTACTTGATGAAAATTAATTTAATAATATCAATTATTTACATTTATTATAAAAAAACTTAATACATATTTTACGTTGATTCGTCTAGCAAAACCATAAACGTTTTCTAGTCATTGTTAATATTATATTATTTTGCTTTAATAGCTTTTCAAAACATTCAATTTTATCAAATAGATAAAACAGACACACCCCTCTTATTCGTCGGGTTAGGGATCGAAGTACCGGCGAATAGCGAAAAACGACGAAATGCGAAGCAAAGCTTTTACTCAGTTCGCGAATGCATTTAGGCACGAAAAAACTTATGTAGCGCATTCAAAACTGCTTAAAAACAATAATAAGGTGCAATACATATGATAAGCTGAAACAATTGCTACGAAAAAACGATACTTAATAAACAAAAAACACAAAAAGCGACGAGAATTGAAACGACGTTAAGGGTGGTACGATTTTATAATAATTGTATTCCACTACATTGTTTATTTTAAATCGGCATATTTCTCCTGCTAGTCTAATCGCCGATATCAGGGGTCGAATACCGGGCGAATTTTGCTGACTCCAATAAAACTTTAAGGATACTTTGATACTTATAAACAGGGTTGAGCAGATTTAAATCAATGGAATTAAATCACGATTTAAATCATGATTTAAATCAAATGATTTTTTAAAAAATCATCAATTTAAATCACTGATTACATTAATACAATAAAATATTTATAATAAAACAAAATTTTATTTTCTCAAACAAAAAAAACACAGAGCATTAATGTGTTGTATGGGTAACTTTGTTATTATAAGAGTTACATGGTCGGTTAAATTAGTAAAGTTGGGTAGAATTTCAAGACAAATTTAAAATTTAATGCCATTTTGACTTTTCACCTACATTTCAACTTTTTTAAAAAATTTAAAAAAAAAACTAAATCAGGCGATTTTTTGAATATTAAATAATTCCATAGGCACCTATGGTAAAACCAAACTGAAAAATGTACGTAGAATTAGAAAAAAATATCTAAAAAGTCATGGCTTACTCGGTTTTTTAGATATAAGCCAAACTTGCTTTTCTTTTAACGGCAACCATAGTTGGCTATGGGTTCATTATAGAGCTTATTATTTTCTTATTTTAAAAATATATGGGTTTCATATCTGTTTTCATTACTTTCTTAAAATTTGTCCAAAAAAAAACAAAATTATTACGTAATTCGATAATATGGTACATTTAATTTAAATTTTAAAAAATCTGATTTTAATTAAATATACATATTAGTTTTTTGATATTTTTTTTAAATTATGATTTTTATCCACCCTGATTATAAAGATTTTAGAAAATTTTGTTTCAATTTAGTTTCTATTATTGCTACACAGATGTTTTTGCTAAATAAAACTTTAAATTACTCCTCATACTATTGATGGTCAATTGAAGATATGTTCGTGTAATTGTAATTCAATGAAATTCATTAACAATGGCTAAGAACGCTTTTATTATTTAATTATGCAGTAAAAAATAGTTGTAACTTTGTAACCAGTAGTCGGTGATCTTCGACCACAATGTATGTTCATTCAACCAGGAATTCTTTGATCGGGGCGCGGAACTTTGAATCCATTAATTCAGATTTTACTGCTGACCGGCAAATTACTACAAAAGCGCACCCCACGGAGAACAATCATTACTAGCGGTGCTTACTACTGATGCATATGGAAGTTTCGCAAGTCATCATCGCTTAACAAGATAAAACAACCGGGTAGGCTTCTAAGAAGCGTTTACACTGCGTTTTTTGCTAGCTAAACCGCAATTTAAGTTATTCAACGTCAATGCGATTTTTTAACACGAACTTCCGCAACTATTACAACAATTTGTTCGGGAAAGTTGGTGATGTATTGTTTTATGGCCCGTAAAAACTTCATGCAAATACCTGATTACTTAATAACTAAAACCTGCTTAACACTGTCGTTAAAGATATTCACATGCACTGTAAAATGGTCACACCTGAAGCACATGTACGTTTCGTGTACGTCTGAAAATCACTAAAAGCAGACTGATCCTAGTAAGCACCAACGGTTAGAGCAATAAAAGGGATCATTTTGAATCAGTGTCAAGTGTACAAAATTTATAGCTATGTTGCATCTGTTCCAGTCTTTCCACCACCGACTTGTAGCTCCTCTCATTTTATCATCACGATTTTATATGTTAGAAATGCAATGACATTAATTTCTCATTTTCATGGTACTTTGTTCGCACTACATATTTAACGCACCTGGGTTCGGACGGTTCTTTGCCCCCCAAGACTCACACTTTTGTGTGAGTCACGTTTTCGTCAGGATCAGGGTGAAATGTTTTTTTGTTGTTATTATTTCTAGAAAATAAAAGTAAGTTGTTAAACTAAGACGAAATGGTAACAGCTGAACACTAAGAAAACCAGAATCTTCAGTTAATACTAAATGCTATATAAATACACGATTTATATTATGTATGCAATGTATAATACATAAACCATTATTGCAATAAATAATCGAGCTTCAAGAATTACTTCAACGGACAAACACATATTGCAAGCAGTGTAAACCTTAAAATTAATTTAAAGAAAACCAAATCTATGGAGTTTTCTAAAACACAGAATATCAAAATAAATTTAACAGAAGACGATACACAAATAGCAGAAGTAAAGCATTACCAATATCTGGGGATGTGGTTAACGGACAATCTAAAAAAAATGAAGAATCAGTACAGAAACGGCCAGACAAGTATTTGTTAAAATGAAGATGTTTAACAATCTGAATCTTTCGTTAGATCTGAGGGTAAGAACACTCTGCACTTGTGTGTTCTCAACATTGCTATATCGAGTGAATATTTGGACTATAAATAATCACGTTAAAAAATTTAAAGTAAAAAAAATCTTTTTTGAAACAAGCTCTGATTAAAATGAAGTCGAAAGAAGAAAACACGTTTTCCTAAAAGCTTGTCGCGAGAAGTTCATAGGTATTTAATTCGACATAAACAGGATTATGTTCTTTTAATAAAAGCTTGTTTATAAAAAGCTTTTTTAAAAATTAAAATTTATTAGTTTCATTTTAATCATCTTCGCCATATTGGCACAGTTATTCTGAATTCCTAAATTTTGACCCGAAAATCATAATCAGCACTCCAGAAAACCTATACATATCGACTTTGAGCCGACTCATACTATGCATGACAAAAATTTTACGCCATATTGTAACCTGCATCATGAATTTTGATTGTAGAAAAGTGTTAAAGTGGATTATCACAGAGGACATGTATGCATGCAAAATTTCAAGTCAATCGAATATGTAGAAGAGGATCAAAATTGGGTTGCAAGATTTGATCTAAACTAACAAACATGTGGAGTTGAATAAAATATTGTAAAAAAACCAAAAGCATTTAAAATATGGTACTCCAAAAAATATTGAAAATTTTATGGATTAAATGGACGAAAGGAATTATTCAGTAAAATAGAAATAGAATGCGAAATAATAAAAAACATTAAAATGAGAAAGCTGGATTACACGATAAATGTCGTGAGAGGAGAGAAATATAAGCTGATTGGAGCTATAATTTTAAAAATGCAAAAGAAGTGTTGGTTGAAGAAGAATGCCCTAGTTAAAGAACTTGAGCGAATGGTTTGAATGTAGTTCCTTTGATCTCTTTAGAGTTGCTGTAAATAAAATAAGATGATAAGAGATGGAATTAGAAGATTAAAGTTATATAATGGTAATTTTTAAACAACTTTAAAATATTTACACAGGATTTAGAGACAACATGAGAAACTCGCTTATTTAAAAAGCTTTAAAATCACTTAAACTGGAGCAAACTCGCGTAGTTTGGTGGTAAAAAAATATCATAACGTTTTAATTGCGAAGTAATTCAATATTAAAAAAAAAGTGATTTGTAAGAAAAAAATGAGCTACTTTAAAATGTCTGTTACCAGTAAAATTACCAACTAATAGATAATAATATGAATTATTATATTGCAAGTTACTTATTTAAAATGACCGTTACAAATGCTACATAAATAATTACCTTAATTTACTTCTTTAAGCTATTTTCATTGGTAGAGTAGACATGGTAGATAAAAAATAATTTAAAAACACCCTCAACATGTGAGCGGAAATGTTCCCAAGGCTTCCGTTTTTTTACTAAAAGCAGTCAAGTTCATGTGTAAATATACAGAAGTGAGTTAAAAAAAATCACTTATGTTACTTGTGACAAGAATCTTATCTTCAAGAAATATCTCTTCGTTGGTAGATTTCCTATTCATTTAAGAGATTTTTCTCACAGATAAAAAAAAAAATTTGAAATTAAAATATACCTACATTTATATTTACCATAAAATAATTAAACAATTTAAATTGTTAAGTCCCATTTTACCTACATTTTCTATAAAATTTTAAACAATAATTCATTTACAAAATATGTAGTTTATTAATTATATGTTTGTTTAATACCTATCTCAAGTAATAAAACAGGCATAGCATACATGAAAACATCGTTATTAATTTTAAACAGTTGTGGTTGTATATTGAGATGATCGCATAACAAATCTTTTAGCTATGTTTCTTTTAGTGCAAGAATTTTACTCCCCAATTTTTTTTATTGCTCAAACTTGCCACGTAATAACAAATTAATTAGGAATTCATGGTAAAATTTGACCTGCAGTACTTCAATATTATAATCGTTGTATAAGACGGATGTACTTAACAAAATCTGTTGTAATCCCTGAAAACTTTTGCCAAGTTAATGCGGAAATATCATGGAGTGAATAATATTAAATACATAAGCTGCTTTAGACAAATAAAACCAATTCTTGAACTATTAATGACCCAGTAATCATTGACCAACAGGGAATTTCAGAACCTCAGCAAAATCCATAACATGATTCATAAATAAAATAGGATGAATGTATTAAAGAAACTCACTGTTTTGCCCAAAAACAAAAATGCTAGTTACTTACTACGCTAACATTTCGTTTACTTTTTTGCCCAGAGGATTTCAAAATATTAATTGATTGATTGACCAACAAAATTTGATTACTAAAGCAAGAATAAGAAGTTTGATATATGATAGTAAAATGTATCTATCCATTTGAATAATAAAATTATCTAACATATGGCATTTTATAAATTAGTTTAATTTTAAATCATAGTCGGTGTGTATAAAAATGGTTTGATGATTTAACTGATTAGTTATTAATATAAATAAACATAATTAAGAATGTGTGGAAACTGATAAATAAATAAGACTACAACTAATGAACAGACAGGATCCTGACACTGGTTTTGCATTTAGACAAGAAATAATTTTTGAGAAAAACGTGGGTGATTTTAAAATAAACTGATTTATAATATTTGTACCAATTTAATCTCAACATAAACAAAAGTTTTGTACTCAATCATTTACCAATCTGTCTATGACCTTTTAAAGTTACTTTTCTAAAGAATTTAATTAATTGTTAACGCGGTAATGGTGCAAAAAATGGTTTTAGTGATAATTCTGCGTTGGAGCATTCTTACATAAAGTATCTTTTGAAACATTTCGATATAGTTCAACTTGTAAGTATAGTGTACCGAGTTGGAACCCCGTGAGTCAAGGGTGGCCGGGCTTGCAGCCGTCCTCGATCATCAATCATTCCGAGACAATCGCGCGGCGCACAGCTGTCGCACAGTCCGACACGCCGTCAGCCACCGGCCTACTGAGTTTATATTGGAACTATAACTGCAGCCTAACTTGCTTGGTGAATTAAATGTTTTAATCTGATACATAAACACATCGGTATACAGTTTAAACGAATTTTGTAATTACTTTTAATACTAAACAACACGATATGCATTAAAAAAAGTTAAGATGGCGCGATTTTTTATCATTACTAACTTCAAAATTTCTCAATATTGTTTATTTGAATATCTTTCAAAACTTTTTAAATTATTTTTGCAATTCAAGTGTTTATTGTAGCTTGTACTTCACACAACTAAGTCAACAAAAAATTATTTTACCACAAAATATTAGGTTATAATTTTAGTTTTCTCGTGTTTTGCTACATACGTGATTGTTAAAAGTACAAAACAAAACAATTAAACGAAGGATGGGGTTAAAAGAGAAATTTTCAAATACTGTCGAAAAAACAATAATTATCGTGGTACGACCATATAATAGTTATTTATGTATCAAGGCCAAAAAGTACGTTTTGGCCGAGGTGCATATTACATTTTTTGTGCGATCAAATTAAAAACAATTTAAATTTTTAGTAATTTTCAAAATTATAGGTTAGACACTACGTGACATTCTGTCACTGACAGATGACGGCGTATGTACTGCATTACCGGCCCTCTCCTTAGCAACGGCCGTAAAAGTTACTTTTCAGGCCGTTGCTAAGGATAGGGCTGGTAATGTAATACTTTATGGTTGCTAACGCGTCCGTCAAACAGCTGTTTCTAGTACGATCGCACAAAAAAATAATTTTAAAACAATACACGACCATGTGAGAAACGAAACAATTAGACAAAGAACAATAATAAGAGATGTATTAACAAATACTGTCGAAAAAAAAGAATTGTCCTGGTACGGCCATATAACAAAAATGGGGAAAAAAGAATACCGAAACAAATACAGGAGTGGACTCCGACGAAAAAAGAAAAAAGAGAGATCAAAAACGCACTGAAAAGTTAAAATACAGATGACGCCGGAAGGAAAAGGCCTTGAAGATTCCTGGCAAAATAAAGAAAAATGACGATTAGGATATGGCAAACGACCACAAACGCTGTAAATTATCCTGTTGTTTCTCACATTCTACTCACATCCTAATCGTTTCTTTTATGTTGCCAGGAATCTTCTTCGAGACCTCTTCTTTCAAACGCTGTTCTTGGTTTCTCTTCTTTCTTTCTTTTCATCGGAGTTCACTCATATATTTGTTTTGGTATTCTTTCTTTTTCCATTCTTTTCATGTGGCCCTACCATAATAGTTTATAGTTTTCGATAGTACCTCTTAATGTATCTTTTATTCCCATTTCGTTCTTTACATGATCGTGTTGTTAACCGTACCATCTTCGGCCAAAGCCATTTTTAATGCTCTTGCTCTATTTTTTATTGAACTATTTATTGTCCAACCTCCGATCTATAGGTAACGCAATATTCAGTTAAATATTTAAGATTTACTAATACATTTATTCCAAAGATGCAATATTATATAGGGGAAGGTGGTACATACTGGGACATGGTATATAGTGGGACAACAGAGATTTTGGCCATCTGTTACCCCGTACTTGAAGTTTGTTTACATCAAAATAGCGGTTAGGCAGTCCCATTATATCCTGTCTACAGTATGTGTCGTAAACAATGTCATAGTGACTTGCACATGTGAGGCATGTTTGGTAACTGCGCATTGTTTTTTTTGTGGTTATTCAGTTTATGTGCTAAAACTTTTTTATTTATTTAACAACAATTAGAAAATTTGGTGTAGGTGTACCTTACAGTATATTAAATGTATGTACAATGTTAAAACTTAAAATAATCATACATGTTTTTCATTAAATCGTTGCTTTTAAAAATTGATCACATGGTGCATTGTGGGACAATGATGATAATCAGGTAAATTTTCTGAAAAAGACTTCCGACTTTAGATTTTCTTTCTCTAAAAACAGAGATAAAGACTGTGTTGAAAAAGAAAATATTCTGTGTAGGTTAAGCGCACCGACTACGTTTGGGGGCACTGAAAAAACAAAGAAACATTTTCAATTTTAGTTTGATTTTTTAAAGTACAATGTCTAAATGCCCATGAAAAGTGAAAGTTTTTAAAATAAAAAATTAAAATTAAGCCTTTTTTTAATTAATTATGCTTCATTTCATATATATTTTTTGCTGTCCCACAATGTACCACTGGGTGGTTTATGTGGGGACAAGTGGTGTATAGTGGGACAGTCCCTCTATTTGTGTACCTTTATTTAAAAAAATATTTTTTTTGTATATGCAATGATTAACTAAAGCAATATGAATATCTCATATCAATTTGAGGTATGCAAATTAAGCCGTTCAAAAGTTACGCAAAATTTAAAAAAAGTGTCCCAGTATATACCGTCTTCCCCTACCCTGTTTTACTATTTCATTCAAAATATACTTCTCGTCTCTACAGTCACTCGTTGGAATGTTTTTTAAGTATTGTAGCCTTTTATAGTTTTAATTTTTGCACCATCCAGAGTCAGATCTTCTTCTTTACGTCCCAGTGCCATATATTACATTTTTTAAAGTTTGTTTCCAAACCCCAGTTTATATATTTTTCAATAAGTTTTCTCAGCATAAGTATACAAAGCATTTTCTTTGTCCACAGCACCTTCCTCTCCAATTTGGACAAAATCAAACCGACTTGACAAAAGTTGATTAAACCAATGAATGTAGATTAAAAATTTTCCACAAAATTTCTGCCGAAATTTTAAATTTTTATAAATAAAAAATCTACCACCAAAAAACAAAAATGTCTAATTTTTTAATTATTTCAGTTTTCGTTAAAACAATTGTCAATTGCTTCTTCATATTATTCTTTGGCTAGGGGACTGACTCCTTATTTGTCAAAGCTCATCATTGTATGGATACGGAAAACCAGCTCTGCGTCCATCTCTAGGATGTACCTACATTTAATTAAATAATTTATTTTATAAAATATTTAATTAAATAATTATCAGTATAAACATAAACCAGCATATTTATGCTATAGCTTTTATATAAGCACACTGAGAAAAATTTGATATTGTTTTAATACAAATCGTAGTCTTAATTTTATTTTTGTATTGGAGTTAACTACACTTTTATGTTATGCTACAACAATATTATATACCTACCAAATATAAATCATTTATATAAAATAGCACTACACAACTGTAATTTAAATTACTATTGAATACTACAACAATTTTTATTTATTAAGTTTTACGTGTTTAGTATTAAAGACAAAA
Organism: Elmis aenea; assembly: GCA_947652605.1. NCBI lineage: Eukaryota > Metazoa > Arthropoda > Insecta > Coleoptera > Elmidae > Elmis > Elmis aenea. The sequence continues at coordinate 18,161,915 of OX393576.1, forward strand.
GCTATATATTTGTATATTATATTACTACATATTATATTTGCAAATGATTGACCAGTGTATTTATATAACCGTATACGTTAACATCATAACGGTATAACAAAAGTTAGGCATTATTTTGGTTAAGCCACGAAGTGTATGTTTTACTACTACATCATCTAATTTATATTATTCCACCCATAATGTTAACAGCTACGTACTGGCAAGCCAAGACGCTGACTGCAGTTGTTTGCTATGCTTCATTCTTTTGCGGAACATTTTTGACGTGTTCAGTTTAGTTATTGTATTGCGATTCTGGATATTCTGTTAGAAAATTGGCAGATGCCAGAATTGGTTTCCATTTTTGAAGGTAAGTTGTATTTGCTCCTAACAATGATAAATTCAGTTTATAAAAGTAATTTAATAACAAATTGCATCAAACATTGCAATGACCGACTTTTAACGTTTGCGTGTTGAACGAGTATGGTGGTTTCAATTAAATTAACGTTTTGGTAATATATTCAGATCCACGAAGACTTATACTATATCCATGTCTTTAGCTTCCTCTGGGTTATCAGTTGATAAGTATTTACATCAATATTCCCTGACAAAATTACTTATGATTTTCACATTTGCGTTATATTTACATGCCTTATGGCTGTTTTTATACGTGGATATTGTTTTTCTTGATGTATACAGGGTTTGTATTCCAAATTCAACCTTTTGCAAATCAAATCCAACTTTTTACAAATCAGATTCAACCTTTTATTACATAATAAAATCAGAAGTGTATAATCCAAAAATTTGAGATATTCGAACACACTTACATATTTAAAAAAATGTTTGGATTTGATTTACAAAAGGGTGGATTTGATTGCAAAAGGGAGAATTTGAAGTGCAAAATATTGAATTTGGACTAAAAACCCTGTTTTGTGTTTTCAACATCTAAATAATTTATCTTTTAGATGAAGATGAACATGAAATAACAGAAGGTTTTGTTACTTATGTACAGGTAAAGTGTTTATCCAATAAATATATTATCATATTGTATTATTAATAATTTTAGAACGATCACGATTTTCCAACGTTGTTAGAAGAAAGAAATAAAAAGCTTGAAGCCATTGGACAGCGTGCTCAACCTGGTGTCTTTATATTAGGTGATATTTGTAAACCTAGATCAGTTCTAAAAATTAATGAAAATATATACTTGTTTACATTTTAAATATATATACTTGTTTATTAATTAAAACTGCTTTTATTATGCCCCCTAATTAATACCATCAGTTAACTGTATAAGTTGTAAACAGTAGGAGTATTTGACATCACAAGTATTACTATGGTATACAAAAACATTTCTCATGCATAATGCTCTGTACAATATTTGAAAAAAAATATTTATATGTTTACATGCATATGGATGGTATTGCATAAAATATGACCATGTATTGTATATATATTCTAAATGTATAACATGCAAAACTTTACGATATGTTATATGACACCTGTAGTAGTATATTATACCATTTTAGTTTTGTATTATATAGAATTATAAGATATCACATACAAATAATAGTATACAAATTTGTAGTAGTATATTATATTAATTGTTGTAATGGTCCCCTATTTAACTATTACAAATTGTATAAAAAAATATTTTTTTTTAACGTTTACAAATTATTTTTCTCAGTGCAAGATGTTGGAAGAACCGGCATTTTAATCATCCTGTATGTACATTTAGTATAAAACATTTGATTAGTTTCGAAAATAAGAAATCTACTGACGAAGAAACAAGAGTTTTAAAACTATTATAGTATTAGATACTTAAAAAGCGATATTCTGATAACTAATGAAAGATTTTTTACTATTTTGAAATGTTTTTATATTTAAAATGTTTTTTAATAACTACCTATGGTTTGCGTTATTGCCTTTTGTCTTATTTTCTATAAACGTTTTATCGGGTTTCATTTTACTTTACTTAAACATCTTCAGAAAATATACAAACAGGCTCGCTAAACGTGGTTAAATGGATCGAAAACGTGGCATAATAAAGAATTATTAATATATAATTTAGTTTGGTAGTAGCATTCGAATAAAATGTTTTACATAAATCGTTAAAACAATAACCAAGTAATAAAATAATAAACTACGTATGCAACGACGCGATGACAAGCAGGGGATGTGGTGACGTCACTCACCCCAGTTCGGCGATGATATATGGCGGCGGTTAGAAGATCGCGCAGCGGCCATCACTCAAATCAATTCACCCGCACTACGTATAGGTCAATGCCTATCTCTTTCTAATTTGAATTTATAGGACCTTGAAGAAAATGCACCTGCAAATGTGCAATAGCGTCACCTTGTTATTAATTTATCGTCTTAATAAATGAAACTATGTCATTATAATGAGATGAAATAATTGTTTATCGCTCTCAGTTCTGCAACTATGCTGTTAAAATGATGAAAATAGTGTTTTTTTTAAAACTTTATAAAAGTTAAAATAATACCTTTAATTAATACCTTCTATTAAAATTAGATCAGACAATTTTCTTTATTTAATTTATGTTTTTGTTAATTTCTGTACTTTTTTATCATCATAAATTATCATGAAAGACTTCTAATTATTCTTTACCATTTTCTGTCCATTAATAAATTTGTCATATGTTAACTTTGACTGAGCTATTTATTGTTTGCTTCTTTTATGGACAAAAGCTTAAAGAGCTTTCGAACGATTAGGTACTTAAAAACATAGGATTAAAAAAACATGCTTTTAAAATCGTATGTGTTAAATAATGGGTTTATGTAAGGACTTATAATATATTTAAAAAGTATTTTTGACCCTTTAAATATTTTGTAATAAATACCAATCTCTTAAAATAAAAACAATTTTTCAATAATTCCACAAAAACTAAATTGTATCAAAAAAAAAAAGTTCATTTTTATATCGTTACATGTATAATTTATACAGGGTGATTGATCGGGACCGAGCATTAAAAATATTTATGAAGAATGAAAAAGATTATTGATCTGAAATGTTAGTTATGACCACAATGACATATGATCTGTTTAATGAAAATATTTTTAACATGGCAGCACTTCCGGAAATATCGATAGTTGACGTCTACTTTCTTATTTCAATGCTTAATATTATCTACCGCCGCCATTTTTAAATAGAAAACGGTTAAATTCAAAATATCCGTGTTTGAATGCCCTTTATTTTCCATTTTTATGGATACTTCAGACAAACGCAACAAAAGTGGTTGACAGTATTATTAATATTGGCACTTGTTATCATTTCCAAGGCTAACTATTTAAAAATATTACCTTTTTTCTTAGCTTTATTCAAAATTCTTAATAACTCAAAAATTGTTGCAGATAGGTATAGCAAACGTTAATACAGATTTGTGTAGAATTTAATGTTGCATTAGAAAATTTAAAAAAAATGGGCATTGTATTTGAAAAAAACGAGTTTTAGTAGTTTAAAGTTATATTAAAAAAAAATTAAATTTTGGACACTCTGTAAGTATTGCATGGATTGCAAAAATTCTAGGTTGAACTCCAAGGTTTTTTCTATGCATAGTCTAAATTTAAGCGTTTTCTCTTTGAAAAATGGCGGCGGTAGATAATATTAAGCATCATAAGATGAAAAGTTAAAAAAATCCAAAAATCTAAAAAACGGCTCCACTTAGTTATAGAAAATGCTATCAAAAGTCCCTCTAAAAGAACGTGTTTAATCAAAAAAAGCAATAAAAAATACACTATTGTATTTGAAATAAGAAACTAGACGTCAACTTCCGATATTTCCGGAAGTGCTGCCATCTTGAAAATATTTTCATTAAACAGATCAGATGCCATTATGGTCATAACCAAAATTTCAGATCAATATCCTTTTTCATTCTTTATAAATGCCCGGTCCCGATCAATCACCCTGTATATCGTAACTATTTTTTTAACAATATATCATACTAACCTAGAGTTGCCCGAGTTTGGAAAACCATGTACGGGATATAGGTATTTAAATAAAAAGCTACTTAGAGATCCCCAAAAAGGACACATGTATGTACACTATAATACCTGTTGCCGCTTCTTAGCAATATTTAAACTGTAAACACAATTATTTTATTGTACTATCTGTCTATCATTATAATTGGGCTTATATTTTTGGAGCAAATTTTCTCGAATTAATAGTTTTAACGATTTATAAATCAATTTGAGTAAGATTATTCAAAAAGATTATTAAAAATAACTAAAAAACTTAAGGTGTTATTTATAATTTTATTTTTATATTAAAATAAGGGACAATAAGGTGTGTTAGCGTAATACCACCCGGTCTGAAGGGTAATACCGCCCGGTCTGAAATATCGCCTGTGATTGAATTTCCCGCTTTGCAACATTTATTTTATTAGCCAAGGGTCGTGTCTGTGATTATTGAAGAATATAGTTTTTGTTTGCAGCTAAGATTTTTATTTTTAATCTCTGACCACATTTTTTAAAAATATCCAGAATAATGTCTTAGGTGGGCGGTATTACCCTAACGCACTATACGGCATGTAGGTACAACACGGGATAACAAAATTCGACGTAAAATAGGGGACATCATGCAAACCTGTAACTAACATCACCCAATATACCAAATTGCTAATATAGTTGTTGGAAAATGTTTCTAAATGTAGTGAGTGATGACTGATGAGTGTATATTAATAATTAACAGTAAATAATCACCTATGTATGTACTTAACAAACAAAAAAGTACAAGTCGCCAACACCCGACACATACAAAGTTATATTTGAAAACAAATAATAAACTCCATCGGCAATCCGGCGACGTCTGTTGAATTGTGGGAGACGGCGACTTATTTGAACAAATAGCGTAATCTGTATATAACTGAGAACCTGCAGTTCAGTTCTGACTTTAAATAAATACTGCTTATGAAATCCCGTATAAACGAATTGGTACTACTAAGAAACATTTATAAGCTGTTTAAAAAGAAACGATAACGACTTGTCAAAAGCTATCCCATCCCTGTGATAATTTTTTGCTTCAATAGAAATCTAATTTAATTTAGGCATTCGAGGTCACTTGATGGATGGATTTAAATAAAGCAATTTAAAAAACAGTGGTAAAACCCCTAGGATAACTATAATTTATGGTGCATGGTTGCCAATTAATAAGATTGTCACATTCACATGTTATATTTTAATTACTTAATAACAATATTCTAAATAATCAACATTGAAATTAATTTTCAAAAAATTGATTCGTTTGATGATCAATGCTGGTCAATTTTCCGAATGGATTGGCGTTAGACACACATGTTTTGCTTTATAAAAATATAATAAGTAAGTTTAACTATACAAAATAAAAGTCTTACAATTTTAAAAAATAAGCTTAATTAAAAATCACTTGTCATTTTTGGAAGGATATCTTGTGGAAATGCAAGATTAGTGTCAAGACTCTCGTCTGTCCATCCGATGCAGATGATGAAGAAACGGGAGTCTTGAAACTTGTTTTGTATAGAAAAGAAATACTTAGAGGAATAAATGGAATCAGAAAGTCATGAAAATGTATGGTCAACAACAATTAAGAATTATTGCAAGAATACAGAAATTACGATGGCAAGGGCATATCAACAAATTACAAGATAAAAGAATAACAAAGATTTTACTAGTAAATGAAGTAGGCACGAAGAGAAAAAGAGGTCAACCGCGTGAATCATGGATGAGGGTACTAACAGAAGATTTTAGGCAACGCTAAGAATGGAAAACGCTTTTGAAAGAGACAAGAAATCAAATCAACTATTGAAGCCTTAATTTATAAGGCCTGTAGCGCTATTTTATATGTGGATAAAAAAAGCATAAAGATAATGAAAAATAATCGATGCAATGTAATCTTACCAGGAATTTCAGGTTTTTGGTCGACTTCTCCCCATTTTATGATAATAATTTATAATAATTTAAGATTATGGAAAAGTGGTGCACTGGAAAAGTAGTATCCAAAGGCTTTAATCTATTATTTATAACTTTATTTTTTAAATAACTTGTATTACCAAACATTATTAAATTTTAATAAAACTGTATGTTGATTTTCGCAGTCATAAAAACAAACTTATAAAAATCTTCAAAAAAAAGTATGCATGCTGTCTGGATGGCATTTTTGTCTGGAAATTTCTTGTCAACTCGAATTTTTTTGGCTTATTTGGTATACTGTATGTAAACAAAAAACATAAACCAACAAAAAGTATTTCAATTAATTATTGCAATGATAATTTAAGATATTTTTAATATAAAACCGATGCTCGGAGTGGTGTCAACATATGCTTTTATCTAAATTAAACCGTGGTATTTTCATTTCCTGGAGACTCCTGCAGAAGATATTATCCTCAGGAAGCGGAGCGAGTCGTTCTAGCTTCGTCCTTCCGTGAATTTCAGAGTTACCCCACAGCTTTCTTTATGTTGAACGCTGAAACCAAAATAAGCACAGTTTACTAGTAACGTTGGGATTTTCATCGAAAATATTCTTATTTAGAATAGTTAATGTTTTAATAATAAACGTTGAATAATTTGCTCATTAATTAATTTTAATAATTATCACTTTCATTAAATATTTAGATGTACCAATATTTAAAAAAATTGTTTAATCAGCAAAATATTTAAAGGGTTTATCAATAAAACGATTATTTGTTAAGTTCTTAATTGGTATTTAAAAGTGTTATGCATAAATGATATTTTATTTATTTACCTTAAAAAAAAAACTGGCAAATTTTGACTTTTCTGAACAAAATACATACTACTATTTAACAACGATCACATGATAAAATGTTGGGAAGAATTCTATACCGATAATTAAAAATGAAAATATTTTACGACAAAAAACTTTGCTTGAGTGAAATAGAGTTTTAGCAAAAGAAATTGATGTTAATGCATTAGTTGTTTAATATATCTACGTATTTTTCTAAACTATTATACAGTGTGTCCGAAATCGTTGCTTACCAATGGTAACTTTAAAGTTGTAGTAAATACGAGGTCGGTAATCTGGCAGAAAAGTTATTGGTTTTACAGAGCAACTTATTGTTAGCTACATTATACATACCTACTTATGTTTTTCAATAAATTTTACTAGATTGGTACACTACGAATAAACGTAATTAGTCTTTGACTAATAAATATCTTTGTTACGACAAAGAAACTTCCAACTTTTAAACAGTATTAAATAGCAATACTGTTTTCTTACACATTACTTCGATTCTGAAATAAATAATACAGTTGCATTGATTTAACAGAAAGCAGTTAGTTTTGATGTAAAAAAGTTTTTTTCTCCTTCAATAATATCTAGTTTAGTACATTTATTTCTTAACAAGATAGAATCAGCGAAATTTTCCTAAAAACTAAGATACCAAAATATGAAAAATAATATACCTATCATCGTGTTTTTAAATTAATTACAATTGAAGTAAAAAGTTGTGCAATAAGATCAGATAATACAATTTCTGTAATAGTACCTACCTAACATATCATATTTAGTAATTATGTTTATGGTAGTAAAAGTGCCAAGATAAAAAATTTAAAATGTGCTTAACGAATAACATGAACAATCTGTAAACAACATATCTGCGCAGTTTATTTCAAACGTGGCATAAGCTACTTTTTGCGAAAAATGAGTTAATGCTGGTTATGATTACAAAAATGTATATTATTTTTATCTTTAAACATTGTACTTGCTATTTCTTTTAAAATCACTTCTATTTTCGTCGATAGAAATTTTATTGTTAAACATAGGTAAGTGCAAAGTGAAAAGATGATGTGTGTTACCTATATACATCACTTATAAATACTTATTTTTTTGATAAGTTTACTTATTACTCATGTATTTTATAAATAATAATGATAATGAAAAAATGAAAATAATAATCTATTAATAAAATACAATATATAAATTACTTATATTACATAATGTAGGTACACATCAATTTTCTTAAATTACAGTCTTTTTAAACATGATATTAGTAAAGCACATCGTACAAAATCAACAGGTCCGTAGTTTTCATAAACTATTAATTCTGAAAGTAGCTTAAGTCACTTTATAGTAATAAAACGTCTGTGCGAAATCATGTATACTGAGAAAAATATAAGTAAGCGAGATAACAAATTCTGTGTAGTGAAATTTCTGTTTAGTTAGTATAAATATTTCTATCTATTAAAATAAAAAACATTTAATACCTCAAAACAACATAGTAACTTATGCCACTTTGAAAATTAACGTCTTATAGTAGTTAACATGAGAAATAAAGTATAATAAATTGTAATCATTTTTGGAAAATAAAATACAATGAATTAAATTACGTGTTCCAGATTATTATTACTCTGTACTTATAAGTTAAATATGTTTGAATTTAATAGACGAGAACATTATTATTTGAATGTATTATGATCTATTGGTCAGTAATTTTTGATAAGGAAATTTAAGTTAGTAACTTTGTTTGCGATATCGGTTTAAACGTTGCTATAAAAAATGTATTATTAAGTATAAATTTATAACTCCTGCTGATTTTCTAAAATATGGCTGTAATACTCAACGTTCACCAAAAAATAGTTACTGCTTGAATAAACTACTGCATGAAATGAATTGAGTTCTAATACAACGAGTGTTTGCACGTATTATACATAAAGTATGGTGTTTAAAATAGATATGTACCTGTACACCAATAAGTTATATTTGTAGACTCCCTGCGGATAATTCACCGTTACCAAACTGCACTTTTACTGGAACCGTTAGCCTCCAGGACAATTATGATTACACTTGCTCCATCACCCAGTTTTTGAATATCACTGCGATAGAAATGGCTATACTGATTTAACACACGAATTTAATATTATGACGATTACAAAATTGTATATTTAGGATTATGAATGTATAATAATTACGTTATACATAATACAGAGCGATTTATACTATAAAGGTTATTTTAATGAAACAATTACAAATTTTTGCGATGTGGCAATAGACAAAATGAAAATGTTTGACGTTCTATTTGCAGTTTCAAATAAATATAACAAAATGTAATTTTAAGTGTCGCAGGATGATTTAAAAACAAACTTTTACGGAGCCTTTTCATAAAAATAATAATGGTACAAATCGTCTCTTGACAAAATCTTAGGGTAATTCTACCAAAATATTTATTTAATATGTATTCTTACCAAATTTATTAGATAATACTATTAAATAAAAAGTCTTCGTAGGCTTAAATATTTGTTAATATTTTACTTTTTTCTTTAAATTTTTAACAACGCTTTTTAACTAATTATTTTGTAATATGGTGCAACGTTCATTTGTTACATTTGGTTTTATATAATCGTAACTCCACGGTTTTAAATCGTTAGAAATTAAAATCGCATAATAATGCATATACAGGATGTTGCATGACCAAACGGCCAAACTTAAAAAGCATGTTCCTTGAGTCAATTTAAGCAAAAAATGTTTTATAAGCCATAGTCCAAAACTCGATGGTTATCGAGTTATAGACCTTTAACGTTTATAAAAAAAAAGATTTTTAACCTAAAAAAGTATGAAATACCGCTTCTAAAATATTGATATAACAACAAAATGTTTTATAAAAGATGCAACGCTATCTTTTTTGCGCTTTAAGGTATACTCGATTTTGTTTTGTTTTTTACGGTTTATTTGCTATGTCAACCAACCTAGTTATTTTAAATAGAATACCCCGTATATTATTACATCTTTAGATTCCACTTTAAATGTACTTTATAAAATGTGGAAGGTCATAAAGGGCCAAAATTAACCGTTTTCGAGTAATACATTTTTTTCTCGAAAATTTTGAGAAATGTAGCACTTTCAAAAATATCAAGTATTTCAGAATTCAACGAATTAGATCAAAAGTAACAAATTTTCTGTATTAAATTTCAAAATTTTAAATAATACAAATCGTGTACAAAGTTATAGGAAGCATAACTTCCAAACAAGTTTCAGTTGTCACCACACATTTCTTAAATATTGGAAATTTTTGGAAGTATTTACTACATCGTTCAAAATTTTCAAAAATAAGTGAATTACTCGAAAATCGTTAATTTTAGGACTAAATAACCTTCCACATTTTATAAAGAACATTTAAAGAGGAACCCAAAAATGTAATCATATACAGGGTGTTCTATTTAAAATAACTAGGTTGATTGCCATTACAAATAAACCGTAAAAAATACAACAAAATCGAGAATACATACCATAAAGGGCAAAAAAAGATAGCATGCATCTTTTATGAAAAACATTATGTTGTTGAATCAATATTTTAGAAGATAAAAGCGGTATTTCTTATTTTTTTATGTTAAAATTAATCTTTTTTTTGTTATTTAAACATTAAAGGGCTATAACTCGATAAGCATCGAGTTGAGGACTATGGTTTATATAACATTTTTTTGCTTAAATTGGCTCAAGGAACATGTTCCTTAAGTTTGGCCGTTTGGTCATGCAACACCCTGTATATATGCATTTGTCGATATCGATAAAAAAAATGTGAGCAGAGGACCTTTTTTTAGCCGCCAGCTTTTTTTCAGTTTTTTAGTACAACATTCACTGTTGAGGACCTAATTTTAGCTCTTTATAAAAAATCGGTAAATCGAAAAATATCGATATCACCCACACTTAGATCTGAATGCAAGCTACTATCTAGAATGCTGTTGAAATTAAAATAAATTTGTTATCTGGTAACCATCATTCATCCTGGAACTCATAAGAGTATTAAGGTTGCAAAATGACTTTTGGTTCAACCGAACACGGACCCATACGTTAAAGTTTTAAGTAAAACACTCTGAATGTTTTGAAATAGTTTAAATATTTAAACAGGTATTAAAAAATATAGGGTTTGGTTAATTTTTTTTTCACATTGGAAATATTAAAAATAAATAAATAACTGCATAATGCTTAAATACTTGGCATAAAACATCGTAAAAAAAAGAATTTGTGGTATATTAACGTAACAATGATGACAGTGCATTACACATTAATTAAAAATATAAAATAATAGATAGGTTGCTCGAAACAATCACCATTTACTTCTGGGCAGTAGGCTGACCTTCTCCGGAATTCTGTGGGTACGTTAACAATCAATTCTTGTGAAATTCTTCCTACTTCCTCTCTCCCATTTCGCCTAAAGTGCCAAGTGGAGGAGCAAACTCTTAAGATTTATATACAAAAAAAATCTAATGGAGTTAGGTTTGGTGAACGAGGAAGCCACTCAATGTGACTTCTCGTCCAATACATCGTTTAGGAAATACTTAAAGTATTGGTCAGTTACTTATTTATTTGTTTTAAATGTCTCCATAGTGAATAAAAATAAACATAACAACTCGTAATTTTTTTAACTTCCTATTAAAACCTCTATTAAAGTATTTAAAAATGTACGCGGTTTTTATTTAAGATTTCACAGTTTGGATTCGTTTTCGGTTAAACCGAAAGTCGTGTGGCAAGTTCAATAATTGCATCGAATCCGGGTTGTACGATAATTACCAGGTACAAAATCTCATCTTCATATCTTCAGTAGCATTCTATACCATTAGCCTGTATACAGGCTTTTGCCCAACACTGTAGGTACATATCTATGTATTATAAAAAGAAGTTCAATGTTAACACACTCAAACCTATTAACTTATCTATCACACGTGAGCTGACCACATCATCATGATTTTTATGTTACAAAGCAGCATAGCATTCTTTAAAAAAAATATGAATAACCTTAGCACTTTAGAATAAAGGAGTAATTTACGTAATCGTAACTAACGCCCCTTTTATCCTGCTAATTCGTTTACGGATCGCGACTAGGACGCGACAGAAAATTATTGCGGCTTCGGTTACATACCAGAAATGAAAATACATTACAAAAACATCAACATTTTGTAGCTTAATTAGTTCGCCGAATTAGTGAATGTTGCTAGTTAGTACAAAAAAGGTGGTTTTAAGATTTGTGCATTCATTTTTGATCTAGCAGTCTTAACTAAGAAGGTACCAAAATGGTAAATTTTTTTGAGAGTAAACCTAAAACACGGAATAACTAACTAGATCGTGTTCACAATCCTAAGCATTTCGACAGATAATAATTTATGAGAAAACCAAAAATAATTGTTTAATAAGTTTTGCAAAGCAATTATTCATTTAACATTGATTACGATATAGCTTTGAACTTTTTTTATTACTCAAATTCACTTTATCTTCCTTCAGTTGTAAATTTTACGAACTGTTCGAATGTCGAATCTTAGTTATTTAGTCTTACTTGTACAACTTTGGTTACGCACAATCTTTCTTATAATTACTATGATTTTTAAATTATTTTAAGACGATTGTCAAGTTCTTTTTCATTTTCCCGGTAAGATTCATATAAATACGTCCTAAGTCTGTTTTATACTATACTATTTTTTCGTTTTAGAAAATCGTATACGATTTTTAATACAAAAATTTCGTTCAACAATTTAGCATGGAAAATATGAACTATTTACATTGTACTATTTTTTGATACGAAAACTCCAATATATTTTGGTAAGTTTTTAGTAACTTTTATCATATTTTGTTGGCACCTTGAGTAACCATGTCAAATATTCAATTTGATCACACAACAGAAAGCGAATCATTTTCAAATTTAACGTATATAACGCTTGTTCCATTCCACATATTTACACAAAATAAATTGTGAGGGATTATAGCGGTAATAAGTAGTATTTAACATCGTTTGATTGTTTCAGTTAACCTAACCCACAAATGACATGCAGTCAGATACAGTTACAGTAGAATACGCATGCGTCCATGCTAAAATTGGACGCATTTAGGGCAGGTTCAGGTAGTAATTTCGTACGATTTTTCGTTCAAGATTTTTAATTTCTGATTAACACCGTACTAGAAAATCGTATACGATTTTCTTAAACGAAAAAATAGTATAGTATAAAACAGACTTTAGATGAGCATGACCCATAAAGTTTTTAAGTGTAATATAATATAACGGTGTCTTAGAGAGCATTACTACCTATTTCGATTATCTTGTTTTTTTTTTTTAACCCAACTGAACATTATATTATTTTATTTATTGAGGGTAATATCTGTATACGATAACAAACAATTATATGTACAATTGAATGTCTTTTATACTGGTGTTATTAAACTTTTTTTCGAATAACCCTAGCATGGTCAAAGTCAGATAGCTCTTATTTTCCCAGTGTAACATTTTACTACTTCTGATAATAATTTTTTAGAAAAACTATAGTTTAGAAAGTACCAATATGCAGGGTGGATAAAAATCATGATCGTTTTTGAAAAATAAAAAAAAATCGTTTTATTTGATTAAAATCAGATTTTTTTAATTCAAATCAAATGTACCATATTAACGAATTCAGTAATAATTTCGGGTTTTGCCAAATTTTAAGTAAAGTAATGAAAATAGATATGACAACTGTACATTTCTGAAATCAGAAAAAATAAGCCAACTATGGTTGCCATTTTAAAAAAAGCAAATTTGGCGTATATCTCAAAAACTGAGTGTGCCATGACTTTTTAGATATTTTTTTCCAATTCCAAGTGCAATTATCTATAGGAATCATTTTACAGTTTGGTTTTACCATAGGTGTCTATGGAATTATTTAACATTGAAAAAATCACCTGTTTTTCGTTTTTTCAAAATATTTAAAAAAGTTGAAGGAGTAGGTAAAATGTCAAAATGGCATTAAATGTGTCTTGAAATGCTGCCCAACTTTGCTCATTTAACTGACCATGTAACTCTTATAATAACAAAGTTACCCATACAACACATGTAGATCATAGTCACCCTGTATACAGGGTGGTCCACATAGACACTATTGGGATCTCGTAAACGGTACAAAGAAGTTTAAATTAGAAAAATTGTTCTTCTTTCTGAGCCTTATTCAGTGATGCTTTATTGTTTTCAAAAAGTCTCATAGCAAGCTAGATTATAAACAAAAATCAAAATGGGCATTTTTATAAAATCGTTAATAACTCGGTTACACTCGATGGCACAAAAATATGTTTTGGGGAAGAAATTGTAGATATTTTTACGCACTGTATGATGAAAACATTCATTTGTTTCAATATTATTCAAATTGTTACAAACTTGCATTTTTTAAATTGAAATCATAGTTGGCTATCACCTTATGAAAAAGCGTTTTTACCCCTCTTTTCAATAAAATAAGGTTTAATGTATTTAGGCACATTTAGGCTCAAAACAAATAAAATTCATCAAAAAGTCCCTATCAAGCTATTGAGTGCTATGAATTTAAACAATATCGAAACAAATAAATGTTTTCTTTTTACAGTGCGTACAAAAATCTACAACTTTTTATTCAAACATTTTTTTTGTACCGTGAAGTATAACCGAGTTATTAACGATTTAAAAAAATTGCCCATTTTAATTTTTGTTTATTATCTAGCGTGCCATGGAAGTTTTATAAAACAATTTTTAAGAAAAGCATCTTAGAAAGGGGAACGATTTTTCTAATTTAAACTTGTTTGAAGCTCTTACCGTTACGAGATCCCAATAGTGGCCCTTCTATGTGGACCACCCTGTATATTATGTTTTTTTTTCGAGAAAATTAAATTTTGTTTCATTATAAATATTTTATAGTACTCATGTAATCAGTGATTTAAATTGATGATTTAAAAAAAAATCACTTTATTTAAACCATGATTTAAATCGTGATTTAAATCAATTAACTTAAATCTGCTCAACCATCCCAATAGCTTATAGCATTGTTTTCGTAAAGTAGAGCTGGTAACGACTTTTGTTTGTTCTTTAAGCTAAATTAAGCAGTTTATTCTGATTAATTTTAAAATCAAAATAATTCTCATGGCCTACTAATACTTGAATTTTATTTGAGAATGTAATAAAAATATTGTAACGTTATCATGAGTGGAGAGATACAAACATTTATTACTTAATTGTAACTTTAAGCCATACCGGTGTCATATGAAAATGAAAAGTTGAATATTATCTTAAAATACATAATAACTTTAAGCATATTTTTTGCTATTTCATGCAATTGTGTTAGCCACTTAATAATATAAAAGGGTTGTTTGAACTATTTCTAAAAGCAAACGAGTTTCGCTGGGAAACAAAAAATTGTGTATTGATAAGTGATTCTTATTTTTATACTGCACTTTCTGTGGAGACTCTTAGGATGTGTTTTTGTATTAAAAACGAAACTAGCTAAAAGTGGTGTTTTTTACATGTTTTTTTTAACGAAAATAAATTTTAATAACTTATTATTGTATTAGACACAAGTTTTGTGTTAAAATTGATTTATGGTGGTTATGCATTTATAAATTTCAAACTATTGGCTAGTCACTAAATGATTTAACTCTTACTGTCGAGTTTGTGACTCCAAAATTGCATTGCGTAAGTATAAAATTAAAACTAATGTGTACTTCCTCGACTGTGTAGTTGGCGCTGCATGTCCTGCTGAGTGACTTTTAAATCTGTTAATTAGCAACTAAGTAGAAGACAGACGACTAGACATCAGACACGAAGTCAAATAATAATCCTAAAGCACAACAATAACCTATAACGAGCAATAAGTACGTCTTGATTGAACTATATCTCCAGTGTGATCTATCTGTATTGCATATTTCGTATTGTGGTGTGTTGTAACTGATAAGTTACCTCCCAATTTAAGTTAATTGGATAGTTCATTCGCGCTTTCTCTTGTTTCCTACTTTTGAATTGACTAATTTGCAACTAATTTAGAAACTACAAATTCCACAAAATATTACAGAAATGTTAGATTCTTCGGTGATAGTTCATATCAATACCTTAAGTTAGCTATTTAAATATATGTAATACAATATCATCAATGTGTCATTATAAATACTTCTTGGAAAAGTAAATAGGTAAAAGAAAATTATACAAATTTGAATATTGGGTCATCGTACAACCAGAAATGTATAAAAGTAGACTGAAGCAATAGACATTTTATGATTAAAAAAAACTTTTGTAATTAATTTTAAAGAGGACAATAATTTATAAAGAATAATACTTATCAAAATGACAATTGATATAAATTTATAAATACTTAATTACAGTTTTCATTCATAAATCCAAAATTAATTTGTTTTTCGACCTATTTTGAAAGTACATACACTAAATTATTAAACTTACAGTAAAAAGTATTAATTTTTTGATTTTTTTATTGAAATGTCACTTTAAGTTTTTCAGTATTTAAATAAAATTATTGGTGGCTTGGTGATTAATTAAATGCAGTTTAACATTTTTATTTTATATTTTGTCTTGCGATTAAATACTTAATTGACATACAAAAATCTAGTTAATAAAGTTATTTTAAAAAGGTGTGTAGTAAAAGAATGTAAAATAATTTGATTATAATAATACAGTAGTTAGTAGTATTTTTTCTTCTGATGCGAAGTTATAATAATCTTTAGAAAATGTAAGAAAAGAAAAATAAAATAAATAAGAAAAGTTATTTCACATGTAAAAGCACTCTATAACACCCAACATGTAATGCTGAAATCGACCAAATATTTATACTATTATCAGTTGTATTTGCTTTGTATTAATAATTCATCACCTCCTTTAATTGTGTGCAAAATTGCAAAATTAACTAAATCTTTATATAAATATTTAAGGTAATTCTAGAACTATAATACAAATAATAATTTTTAAAGACACCGCCAATCGCAATTTAATTACAATAGCATTTACAGCAATCGCAAATTAGCTATTGTACTTAAATTAGTGCTCCAATTTTAATATGTTATTCCATATACATACTAATTGCTTTAAGGTCACCACAATTATTGAACTTAAACACTATGTTTCAGAAGCTAACAAACCAATATTGTTTTAAAAAAAATTAAAGTAATGTACTAATGTCAATATTTGTATACCAAGTGATTCAGTTTAAGTGTCACACCCCTATAATTTTGTTATTTTAAGGGGAAACTCTTAAAAAACTTTATATTTATTTAAATCGCACGAAATTCTCTATCAATAGGCGCTGAAATACTTTTTCTACGATGAAATATACCAGACTGGCGATAGACCTTCGTTTTTGGAATTACATAGTATACTTTTTTATTGATTCTGATAGAGAATTAAAATCTTAATCCGATATGACATTAAGTAAATTAACATACAGTGTTGCCCATTTTAAAGGGGCTCACCCCTATAAAATGTTTATTTAT
Organism: Elmis aenea; assembly: GCA_947652605.1. Lineage (NCBI taxonomy): Eukaryota > Metazoa > Arthropoda > Insecta > Coleoptera > Elmidae > Elmis > Elmis aenea. Next base: position 18,179,091 of record OX393576.1, read on the forward strand.
TGCCCAATTTTCATGAACTTTTTTTAAACGACAAAGCATCAAACACTCTACTTTAGCACCCTATTTTAAAATTTATTCAGTTTACACTCACAAAGCCTACTATGATTTTTTTTTCGATGTCAAAATTGGCAAAATTTGTTTAGCGATTTTTTAATCCAAAATCTGACTGGATTTAAGATGCCCTCAAATGAGTTTGTACCAAATTTCATAAAAAAAATATTTATAATTTTTTCCTAGTATTTTTCAATTTTTTTCTTGTAAATTTAGTTGATCACTCATCGAAAAATTTATTAAAGTTGCGATTTTAATACTGATACAAATAAATTGTTGCTTTTTTAAAAGCTCTTACGTCAAATAAACTTTTTTTATGACAACTCCAACTTTTATTTTTTACACAGCATATTAGGTACTCTGCGTTGCCAATATCGATATTAATTTAATCACAAATATTGAATTAATAATTAATCTCTCAATAATAAATATTTTTTCTTGCAATTTGGTACAAACCTATTTGAGAGCATTCCGAATCCAGTGGTGTAGTCAGATTTTAAATTTAAAAAATCGCTTAACAAATATGTTGCCAATTTTGATATCGAAAAGAAATCAGAGCAGGCTTTGTGAGTGTAAATTGAAATTTAAAATAAGATGTCAAAATACAGTTTTTGATGCTTTATCGTTTAAAAACAAAACTCATGAAAATCGGACCATAAATAAACTTTTTATAGGGTCACACTAGAAACATTTTTGAGAAACTTGAGTTTAAAAATTATTTATTATTTTCACAAAATTGTTGTATTTGACTCGACAAAATACGATCGGTGTAGTAATTGACAGTTTATAACTTGTCAATTGTATTTATTACTTTTTAACTAAAGATCATTATTTTTTGACCATTAAATTGTAATGCCTTGAGTACACTTCACACAAGCAATTTGACAGAAGATCCATTTTCAAGTTAATACCCACAAAATAATAGTTTTACCAAAGTTATAAACTTTCAATTACCGCAGCGATCGTTTTTTGTTTAGAAAAATACTAAGTGGTTCTAAACTAATTTTTCTCAAAACTAATCTTATGCATGTTTATTTTTTTAATGTAAGGACTATCGGATTTACAACTAAATTCCTTAAAAAAATTAATTTAAAAAATTCAAAAAAAGTCGCCAGACTGACATATTTCATCGTAGAACAAGCATGTTAGCGTCATTTGAAGGAGAATTTCCTGCAATAAAAAAAAATAAGTTAATAGGGGTTTTCTCTGAAAATACAAAGTTATAGTCAAACTGAATCACGCGGTATAAATATAGATTAATATTAATTAATATTTATGATATTATATGTAATATGTTAAATTATATAAATCGCGCAAGTGTTTTTTTTTTTGTAATAAAACGCCCTTTATACCGATTTTTACGTAATTTTGAACATAAAGGTGAGCCATTATTGTTTTATATAAAGTATACTGACTTCTTGTCTTATCAAACTTATTTCATTACCTTAACCTTAATGTCAATTAAAATTTACTTTTTTTGAACACTAATTGACAAAAAAAATCAATTTATTCAGGCCACGGCACATGTAGCCTTCTTGAAAAAATTATTTTCATAAAACATTTATTTGAAGTCTCATAATGTTCCTAAAATAATGTAGTTGTATTAAGACTTGCAAAATGATATAGAAAGTGCATAATTTTAGATAATTGGGTTTTAAGCCTCTATTACATGTCTAAAATTGTGTTACTTTATATTAACAACAAAAGAAAAAATTGGGAGGCCCTAATTTCGTTTACACCTCGTATATATCAGGTTTCGATTTTTTTCATTGAATTATAATAAAAATCAAGCCTATCTGTTGTTTTAATTAAAAATTTTATGTATTTATATTAATCGTTTTCTGATGCTTCACTTTTTTTCGCATAAACTTTTTAAATAATTAAAAAAAAATTGCCATCAAATGAGGTACAACTGAATTTTAAAAAAATCAGATATTGTAAGGTTAAGAATTGCAGTTCCATCGTTATCATTTACGAATAATTTTAAGTGTAAAAAAAAAGTTGGAACCGATATTTTTGAAAAATTTGTAAAAATCATGAACATTTATTATTTAACAACAATTTATAAGCTTGGAGACCTTTTTCTTGTTACATATTCGTTGACGTCTAAACAAGGCGATAAGTTTCCTGATTTGCCAGTTTAAAAGTGTAAACACTTTTAACAAAGGACAAGTAAGTTTTTGAGAAATGCTGATAATTACAGAAACAAGTCTATCACCTGAGGCACTTAACAATCGTTTTTGTGAAATGCTAAAATCGTATACTAAAACTCATAGTCGCTATGAACGCGACAACGTGAACATCAGCGACTATCAACCGTGGTAGTGATACATATTGTTCACAAAAAAAAACTAGTCTTGCTGTGTTTTTGTGGGTTGTGTGACAAACGGATCAAAACAAATTGGACCAGGCTTAAACTTATTTGTATGGAAGATATCTCTGTACTCTAATTGAAACAAACTTAGTAGATGAATTAAATTAGTTAAAGTATTGTTTTTCCCATCGGGTTAAAAACTCAAATATCAAATTTAGCAGGCATACTTAACAAATTATACGAAATGCTTTCCATCTCTTTCGAATATAAGCAAAGCAAACACTCTCAGGTCAGCATTATTCTATATTGTTAATCTGGAGATTACCCGTTAACTTCCTGGAGGGTGTTCAACTATAAGGTAAACAATTCGAAGAACTCTTGACAAACCTGATTGGTTAGAATGTCTGAGACAACAGTCGAAGAAAGGGCAAAATCTCTTGGTGCCAAAGACATTGAGGGTGAACAAGAATCAGATAAATTCTGGACAAACCTAGATAATTTTCAGTGTGCAGAAGACGTTCAAAGTAGTAACGCATCCAGCGAAGTTGATAATTTTGAGCAGAATCAAGTGTATCCATACGACATGACTCTTAAAGAATTCCAACCAAGTATCAGTGAAAATGGAGTGCAGGTTTTACATACGGAGTATCAAGATAGCTTGTTGCCTGTATCTCCAGCTTCCGGTGAATCAAAATCACCACCACCGTATCCATCGTTTCAAGAACAGAGGACCTTCCAGCATCCAGCCTTTAGTGATTTATATTCTCCAACGTTTATTGAAAATGATCAAGTGCATACCGGATACGTTAACCAAAATCAACAAGTAAGTAAAAAACAATTTCGTTGCGTTTTATCTTATGAATAAAACGAGTTTGTTTTGTTGTACGAGTGTGTAATTAACATACTTTTTTCCAGTATCATCATATTGCTAACTACAGCCCTCCATGGAATAACCAACAGTCAATGGCTTCTCCGTCATCGCCTTCCAGTACGAAACCGTATGACATTTCTGGACCATGCACGCTACAAAATAGCCCACCAGGTCAGTAACAAGCTTTTTTTAACTGTGCGGTATACAATTATTTCGAAAATTGTTCTTATTATGGGACTAACAACATACATAACCAAACGTAATAAAAGTGGATAGTGTATAGTATTATTATAGTTGATTTTTTATGGTTATATTTAAAAAGCGGCCCGTGATTCGGTTTAATTAATCAATTAATTAAAAAGATACAGGGCAAATAAAGTTTGCGATTATAAACAAATTACGCATACCGTTAGGAATCCGGCATAGTTTTTAATATATCCATACATTTTAAAGTAAATAGTTCATATCCGTTTGATTTCCCGAAAAGTATTTTTCAAACCTTACTCCAAACATAAAGTTCATAACACAACGTGTTTTGTAATACATTTTGCATACATCTACATCAGACATTTTTTAAATAGAAGCACCGTGCAGGAACAAAATACATTGCTTTTAATTGTATTAAGAATTTTTTGTTTTCTTCAATTGTCTAACGTAAGAAATATATCCAAGTCGCCTTTTACATAGTTTGAAGTCCATACCTGCACTGCACATACGGTGTTTTCCCAGAAGTCTACCCTAGTCATTATGTGATGATTAACATCGATATCTTCGTATTGAGTAGATATGTTTTGTCTTCAGCTAGCATTTGTTGTACCTAGAAACTAAGTTTCATGTCTTAATAATTGATATTAATGCAGTAAATGCGTCGATCATATTAGTTGATAGTTTGATGAAGGTTGATGCATTCGTATAATTTTGTCCCGCGTTTGTTTTAAATATAAACATCATGCGCGAGTAATAAAACAACCAAATTTGTTGTAATTGGTTTTACTTGTCCAGTTATGCTCGTTTTATATACTGGAATTCATTTGTTTTAAGGGCGGAGGCGATCTTAAATTTAGGCAAATGTGAGGGAACATGTTTTATCTAGACTTTTATTTGATTGATGTAAGAATGTTTTTCACGTTATATGATTTATCAATAATCAGGTGTTTGTGTGTGTGTGTGTGGTGCCAACCAGTAGCCAAGCCAAATCAATTCTCCAGTGATTACAATAATGGAGGATAAATCCGCCATTATTCTTTTGACACGACAATCGAATGTAGTCACGCATGTTGATCTTATCGAGTGTTATTTTGACCATAAATTCCAAACACACTGAAACTTGTTTGACCGGACTATCGTCAGGACCAGTTTTAGAAGTCTGGATTCGTGATAATATTTTTGTCGGTTTTTGTTTGTTTACTGGGGTTTTATGTTGCGGACGTACTTGGAATTATGGAATTCAATAATGTTGCGCGGGGGGCGGGAGGGGATGTTATGTCCCTGTCAGCACTCGTCAACTGCTAAGGGATGCAAGCAACATGGCCGTTACCCTCACTTGTGCGATGATTGACAGGTTCAACAATCGCATGTTTGCTTGTATGTTCTCAGGATATCATATTTACTGCGCGTTACGATCGACTCACATGCGATTTTTGCGTTTAATACGATTTCGAAATTAATATCGTCCAATTATTTAATTAACTCGAATCGTCGCGTTGCGAGTACAAAGGGAGAAACCTCGACAAGAAATCTTATTAGTAAGCTAGAGACTTGGGACAAACCGCACAGTAGCTTGTCGAGACCGCAGATTTCAAAGTGAAAATGTTTAGAGCTCTCTAGGGATTATAGCAACAACAATCTTGTAATGCCCCTGCTTAGTCCCGTGGGGAGAGAAACGTGAGAATATAGCAGCAAAGCGAACTTAGAACTGCCCGCCTGTTGCATGTTCCATATGTGTTTCTTTAGTAACTAAAGTATGCCATAAACACTAAACTTGTGCTTGTTTTACGACGAAATTAACGTACATAAATTTTTTAAACTGCAGTCAAATTCTTCTAGCAGTTTATATCTTATGTTTCAAAAGATATTTTAAATATTGTGAACGGTATACGTAAAATCCATAGAGACCGTGGGCTATTGTATAGGTAAACCTTTCAAATAAACTTCCATAAGCTTGTTTAACAAATAAGATTAAGCAATATTATCCGAGGATAAGCCATAAATTTGTCGCCATGTCATTGCTACAGATCTGACAAAACGTATACAAACTAAAAGAATATCTTTGGAAAACCATTTTGTGTACTTCGCGTTTTTTGAAATAAAAACTATTCAGTGTGCTAAATAATTTTTTGATGTTTCCCCTAAGAATTTGATTATTTTGTAGTTGTCAAACTTTTATGGGAATTTATTTATCGTTTCTTAGCTAAACCGAAAGTGAATGCTTGTTATTATTTCTATAACGGGTGCATAAATTCTGCAATTAATTTAGTCACATTTTTCTTTTCAGAAGTTTCTAAAATAATCGCGTTTCCGTTTTTGATGCTCATTTTTCATGTAATTGTTTACACTAAGGATGGATAATCTTAGGGTGTCTGTAATGTACCTGCAAATATTTTTGCGTATTTATGTTTAAACGACTGTGCAAGATAAGATTAGAACAGGCTCGAGTAATGTGATCTGACATACTACAATGTTTTTACATTTTGAGTAGGTTTGTATCGACCGTCAGAAGTTTGAAAACTTTTTATCCTGGAAATCAAACGCAGACAGAGCCGATGTCTGTTAAGACTTTTGTTTTATTCATAAACCTCCCGGCACAGTGATATCCTCCCCTAGAAGTTATCCCTTATTGACTTATCCGGCGGAACGTTTGAGCTGTATTTATACCGGTTTATAATAGGGAGCTTCGAAATTTAAAGATGAAAGAATGATGATGAAAAATAGCGCGATTTCATTTCCGCCGTGCGCGCTCTCGAATCGATCCCTTACATTTTGACATTTATGTGTTGTGCGGTACAATCAAAATTAACATATCTTCTATGTTGCAGATTTTTCTGAGCATCCCACACCACTCCAGTCCGGAACCGGAACTGGCACCAAGCGGGCTCGCACCGCGTATACTTCCTCGCAGCTAGTCGAACTGGAGAAAGAGTTTCATTATAACAAATATTTGTGTCGCCCCAGACGGATCCAAATGGCTCAAGTTTTAAATCTCACCGAACGACAGATTAAGATATGGTTCCAAAATCGCAGGATGAAGTACAAAAAAGAGCAGAAAGCCAAGGCTGTGTCCCCTACGGAAGTGACCGCTGACAATCGCTCGTCTCCTACGGAACTGTCTCTGTGTTCTAGTAATTCCAAAAATTTCATGGTGTTACCAGGATCTAGACAGCAAAGTGGTAAATTAATTAGCGAACAACAAGCATTCGATCGTATGTTGGCCCACTCACCGACTCTATCAATGCCCTCACAGCATTATCTTCCTGCACCAGTAGCCTCTGTTTCTTATTCCAATTCATCACTCTCTAGTAGTTCGCTAGAGCACAAAATTTATTTGAATTCATATTACAACCAAAACAGCCAACTACGAAATGCGAATGAAGCCACGGTTATAAACAACTATTACAGTCAATTTGGAAATTCATACACCTACGCCAACGTGGATCAAACTTACCAAGCTGACCAGGGGTTCGTTGTTCCGAAAAGAGAAAACCTTTCACCCTGCGCTTTAACAAATTTCGATAATGATCGTGCCGTGAACATTGATAAATTAAATTGTAATTTTAACCCGTCTGTTAATGTTTCTTGGCTTGGTCAGCAGTATTTAGGAAACCTGACACCCCCTAGTTTAACTCAGCTTTAACAAGACTGAATAAAAACTAGTTTATTGTTGACTTAAAAAGTTTTGTTTAATGTATCGTATTATTTACGAAATGTGCCTCTTTAAATTTAAGTGAATGTTGACATAAATATTAGTTAATGACACAGAATTGTATATTTTGCATAAATAAACTTATTTTTAATTATAATAATTTTGTTTCTTTGCTCTCTGATAGCACACCAATATGATGCTTTCTGTGTTGTACGACTGCCGTATTTTAAATTAACATATATCGAGCATTATATTGTTTTCAAAATATATTTACATCTCGTATGTAGTTGATCAAAAATCAGTATTTTGGTATTATAGAGTACGAATACGCCATTGGTCACTATTGTTGTTAGGTAACTCTTTTTATCCTCAAATTGAAGATTTTGAATGTTTAAATCAAGATTTTGGCCGTTAATTTTGAAAGTCGCATAAGTCACTTTTATGTTATTTTAAGATATTAAATGTTTTACATTTTAATGTGCATACAATATTTAAGCTAACTACAGAGATATTTCACGTATGGTTGTTATTTCGGTTACTATATTTCTCAGTACCTATACATAATCTCGCAGATACGGTAACGAATCGCCATTTTTCATTACTGTAAAGTGACTTAAACACTGTACAAGTTCATTTTGTCCGATGTGTTTAACTGTAGCTATGGTTGATAAGACAGTAATAAAACAAAAATTGATGAGGAAATTATATAATTTTTGTAATGTATTTCATTATAAGTTTATTCAAGTATTTTTTCATCAAATACATATGTACTAAGTAAATGTATCAGTATATTTTGAAATATAAGTAATTTATACAACGTATTTCATGTAAAAGTTTATTCATGAATTAAATCATTGTGATTAATAGTAGTTATGAAGTCTTCAGACATATAACTCGTTTTAAATTTTTAAAATAACTGGTAAACTGAAAGTAGGTACATAAGAAAGCAAATCCATCTTTATGCCATTTTTAAAATAAATAAAGTGACCTCGTCTGAGATCAATTATTTTATTTTACTTTAATGGTATTCATTTTCTTTTAAATGAGTAACATTGCAAAAAATGCTGATGCATCAGTTACTAAATCATGTAACACTTCAAAAGGGCCAAGTTATGAGGATTTAGTAAAACACATTCACGTTAAAATATTACGGTCATAACTTGGGTCCTACAACGCCAGCATTTGGGTTTCGCCAATCAACAAACGATTTGTTGATAAAGTTGTACATCATAAGTAAAACAAACTACTCGCACAAATATGTGTTTTTAGGAAGGAATGACAAAGATGCAACTATAATAAAAAAGGGATAGCAACAGGGAACTTAAAATCTTGGGACAGTCGCACTTGGGTAGTTAAGACCAACAACACCGAGAAATGTACAGCCAGTCCTAAAATAAAATAGTTTGTTGTTAAAATTGTTGTGTTTTATTTGTTTGTTACTGTGCACTTATTGCTCTAGAACTGCGTACTACGTAAAACAACGTTTGAGGGTCCAACCATCATACAAAGACGGTCACGAGCCATAATTAACAACAATAATAGTAATTAATCTTCCACAAAAGTGCGGCCTATGTACAGTACGGTCACAATATATTAACAATAAAATGTTCATAGACGAAAACAAGTTTTTTAAAAGAAATTGATAATAAAATGTTTGAAGATAAAAATACCATACATTTTTGTAATCATAAACACTGTAACGCATTTTCCACAAAAAATGACTTATACCATTTTCAAAATAAACAGCTCAAAGGCGTTGATCTAGCAATATTTTAATTTTCTAATTTTATTTATATTTTACGTGTGTTATTAATATTATTTTTTAAATTTTTTTATTAATTATATTAGTAAAATCGTAAACTAAACAATATATTCTAGACGAAATAATTACAACTGTAATTAATGATTCTAAAAAAGTCACAGAAAGTTTTTGGAACAAATAAAATACATATTAAAAACTTAAAGACAAATGTTTCATTGCATTTATTCGTTTTCGGTTCAAAACAATTTAGAAAAAATGTTATAATCAGCTTAAAATTCTACTCATTTTTGATTACTAAACAGAATCTGGATGTCTTAATTTTCGAGATCTGAGAAACTAAATTGTAAAATAATTGTGTCCTAATATCCAATGGAGGAATATGGAATTGAAGAGATTATCATTTGATAAGTTAAGCACATCTAATTAAGTGGTTACTCATATTTGTTGCAAGAATCAAGATACAATATTGCATTGTTAATCAGCAACCAGTGATGTGAGTGTGTCATATGACCGCGTCATGACAGTTTGTCATGACGGTCATGACGTCACGTCACAATGATTTTAAATGACCGTGACCATTCTAAGCTCCAAAATTCAAAATGACAGTTTTTCTAACATCCAAAAATGACAGTTTTAAGTTTACATGGTGGTTGTCACTTGATTTGTGTTAATCTTAATTGCAATATCGTTAATAAAAATGTAAATACCACTATATAAAGTATTCTGAAAGTTGGTAAACACAATGCGGAGAAAAGGGAAGGTATTTTTGTACGTTATCCTGCAAGTTCGCAGCAAAAGGTAGCTACTTATGGTTGTCAATTTTGTAGAAAGAGATACGGATTACATGCCACTAGAATGGCAGAACATTTAATTACAACATGCAAGAAATGCCCAGAGCATGTAAAATTAAAGTTTAAACTCAAATAAAAATTGTATTAAAACATTTTTAGCTCTCAGCATAAGTAGTCCAAAATCACCTTCAACTCTCTCGACTTCTAGAGCCTTCTCTGAAGGAATACAATACCCAGATAGAGATACTGATACTAATAATTCTGCTTTTTATTTATTATTCCTATTACATATATATTAATTTTATACCATTGTTATAAAAACAATCATAAATGACGGTCATATGACCGGTCATGACGGTCAAGACGTCACAATCATAAATGACCGTCATTTCACATCACTGTCAGCAACACATAATGGTTGATTTTTTTATATGCGAATCTCCAGAAACGAATGTTTCTGCCTGCAGTTCTCACCTACTTCTCGAATTAACCAAAAACTACGATCACATCGATATAGTGAACTGTTATACACATCCTCAACCTCTCACTGCTCCCATTATAAATACGATATGCTACATAGGCTTGCACCCTTTGCCGGGGAGACGGCTCCTGTATGATTTTCATTCAGCAGCCATCCATCTTGTTTGAGGCGGTTTAAACTGACAGACAGCAAGATCCGAGAGTGCTGCCACTCTGATGACATGGCATATTTACATTTGAATTCTGCTGATATGAGTACGATATATATATGAAATTTATATATTTACAATAACTTAACGAAAAACGCAAATACATTTTTTTAATGTTGAGTTTTAGCGTTTTTTTCACGAGCAATGATTCGGTCGTAAAGAAAAATAAGCAGAAAAATAAGAGATGTACGTAGACAGTGAAAAATTAAATAAGCAACAGGATATACTTACATGTTTTTTTATTACTGCAGGTGTCGCCATCGTTCGGAGAGTGTCGAAAATAAACGTGACCTGAACTTTTAACATTGCACCAAGTAAACCCTACGTTTTATATTTTGAAATGCGACGAATGTATGTGTAATCTGTGTCCGCAAATGTGTGTGGTCTGCCGCTCCGGGGTCTTAAAAAATATTATTTATGTAAACGAGTACCGCTGTTGCAGTAATTAAGGCACACTGCTAGTATAGCTAATTCTTCTACCTGCAAACACATGCACGTACATACATCAAGATGGAAACTCTATTAGGGACAACCTTTTCAGTATTCCTAGCGAAAATGCGGAGGTGCTTGTGTATTCCAGATATAGCAATAGTTGAATTGAAATTTTAATACATCTCCGTTTTCACAAACTCTTAAAACAAGTGGCAGCTGTTTGTGATGTTGGGAGATGAATTTTATTTCAATATTTGATAGTTTTCGTGCCTTCGTATCGGCACCCCATTCTTCAAACACCATACTATAACTCTCGACCCACTCTTTCTATATGCAAAGCATTTCAAAGCTATAACTTTACTTAAACATCGAAAACCCTTCAAACTTTTCAGCGGAAACCTCGCCTCAACGATAGGGAAGAAAGAAAAAGAAGGAAATAAACTGTCAGCTGCTGGAAATTATTCTGATTATGCTAATTCTTTTTCTTTTACATCGTTCGCTTTATGCTATATGTCTACACCACATTTAAATGGGAAAGATTTATACTAAAGGGGCTCGTTTAAACCAACGATGCTTACACCAAGAGTAAGTAAACAACGAATATATAACCCTAACCAGTTACCATCTTGTAATAAAATATCGTCCACCCACCCCAGCCACCAGTTATACATATCAAATACTTGTTACGTCGTGCAGGTAAATGCATTGGGTTGCATAACTCACGGGCGTTCACGATTTCTTTATATTTTTGCCAACAACATTTTATGTTATAGTCGATACCAAAATGAGTTTATTAAAATTTATAGAACTTTCCGATAAAGTTTGCACTTATCAAGTCCACGTGTTAACGTTTTTATCGACTTCGCTTCCTCTTTTATCTCCGCGTAATAACTTAAATGACAAGTCCTTAAAGCGATATTACAGCAGCGCCAAATATACATCAGATATTAATATTACTTCCACCGTTAGACTTAAATTATTCCGCATCGTTTTTCAATAATAAATAACTTTCGAGATAAAATATTTTTTTTAGTAAAAAGTGTAACATTTAAAGCGTCCTCTACAACTTCTACAATTTAGCCATTATTGTTGTTACATTACTAACGCAATAAATTTTGTAAATTATTACGCGTTTTTACAGTGACACATTTTGAAAAATTAATTATTAATATTTTCTAAATTCCAGCCAACACTTGTTTTCTCTGGAACGTATTATGCCCAACTCTCTTTGCTGTAATATTTAAACATAGACTAATCAGACAACCTAAAATGTAAATAATTCACAGCGTTATACGTGACCCATTTTAAAGCGGATCATCCCTATAAAAAGTTTATTTGTAATCTGATTTTCATCATTTTTGTAAAACGATAAAGCATCAAAAACTGTACATGGTGGTCCAAATTCGATGGGATTACATAGGTATCTCGTTTAAAAGTCAAAATAGAGAAACTGTTAAATTACCAAAAATGTGCAGTTTCTTAGGAGAAGCTTAGAACCGTTTTCAAAAATATTCTACAGGGTAAGTCACGACGGACGCCCCGGAGTTTTATGGCCAAACGGTATACAGGGTGTCCCAAATTCGAGTAAATGCATGGGGATCTTTAGAGCTACGAGATCGGTTAAATTAGGGCAAAGTTGCTAAATTCGATGCTCAATAATAATCCAAAGAGAAATTGGAAATGTCTCAAACGGTATCCGAGAAAATTAGGAAAAACTGGAAAGTCCATTTTTTGAAAATCGTTTATAACTCCTTTGGAGTTTGAAATATTTTAAATGTGTAAAAAAGTTGCCCAAGCAACTTTTTAAGCCGAATCGGATGGTGGTCACAAATTTTTCCTAGGTCGATTCGTTTTTGTTTTAGACAACCAACTTTGTTTTTTTTTATGGGCAGCATATCGCGTTTTTCTTCGTTATTAAAGTTCATTTTTACGACTAACAGGCCTTCAAAACTTTTAGTTTGTTGATCGGTTGTCATGGACACAACATAAACTACAATGACCGGCCAACCTAATTTATAATGGTTATTGTTTAAAACGTATTTTTTGAAATTTGACAATGAAAGAAAAAGTAAAATACCATGTGTGATACATCAATGGATTCAGAAAAATAAATGCTATTTGATTATGTAATTAGCAAAAGTTGCGCCCATAAGAAAAAATAAAGTTGGTTGTCATAAAACAAAAACGAATCGACCTAGGAAAAATGTGTGACCACCATCCGATTCGGCTTAAAAAGTTGCTTGGGCAAGTTTTTACACATTTGAAATATTTCAAACTCCAAAGGAGTTATAGACGATTTTCAAAAATCGTATTTTCCAGTTTTTCCTAATTTTCTCGGATACTGTTTGAGATATTTCCAATTTCTCTTTGGATTATTAATGAGCATCTAATTTCGCAACTTTTCCCTAATTTAACCGACCTCGTAGCTCTTAAGATAAGCGAGATCCCCATGCATTTACTCGAATTTGGGACACCCTGTATATTTTCAAACTTTTGTCGCTGATGGATTATGTAAGTCGATAAGGGCTACATTTAAAAAATATTTTCAAACATACAGGGTGCTCCAAAAAAAAGTGGCATATCAAAGTTATACTTTTTCTTATGGAACACCCTATATATATTTACATTTTTGGATTCCTCTTTAAATTTACTTAAAAAAATGTAAGGTTATATGGGTCTAAAACCAACCATTTTCGTGAAAATTGCATTTTTTTCATAAAATATAACACTTTCAAAAATGTTCAGCACTTAAAAACTTTAAGAAGTGTGAAGAAATTCGCTTGGAGATAAGATTGACAATAGATTATGTAACACTTTGCACCACCTACATTTTAAAAATATTATACATATTTTGCCAATTTTGACATCGAAAAACTCATAGTAGGCTTTGTGAGTGTAAACTGAATTTTAAAATAGAGTGCCAAAGTACAGTTTTTGATGCTTTATCAAAAAAGTTCATGAAACTCGGATTATAAATAAACTTTTTATAGGGATGATCCGCTTTAAAATGGGTCACACTGCATTATAAAAGTTAAACATGAAAATAGTTTTATTAAATACTGTAAAGTATGTAACAAAAAATGTAGTTCATTTTTATTGAGAATTCCATCAGAATTATAAATTTTTGTTAAAAATTTATTGTAACTTTATATATTTTAAGTTTTACTTAGGATTTAACATTTTAACTTATTCACGATGAACAAAAGGCAGAAGGAATAAATCCATCATTCGGCTAGAACTAATTTCGATCCAAGATGGACTTGCTATACTTTGCAAATATATATTTGAAACACAGTTAAATCATCAGAATTTTCATTACCGAAAGATTAGGGATTTTGAACTATTTTGACTAAAGATGGTTTACAGATTAAAAAAAAAACATATTAAGTTCTATCTATTGTTATCATTAACGTAATTTTTTACAAAATGTACTGTCCCTACTCTCAAAATAAACAGCTCAATTAATGATTGCTCTCAAATTTAGAGACTCGTGTCCAAAAAAATTGCTTACGAGAACATAAAGTTAATAACGATTGGCTATTGAATTGTTAGCAACTTAAAAATATATTAATATCAAGAAATGCCCAATGTTATAAAATTATCTATAATTATTTTTTCACTTTAAAGTCATTACATAATATACTTTCGGTTCCTTGAAATTTTAAAATGTTTGGCAAAATTTTAATTAAGTTTTCTTTAATATTTATTTTAAATGTCGTTTTGCTATATTCAAAGTAAAGTGCAATAATTTAAGAGACAATTAACATCTTAACGCTACATAAACACCCCCACTTACGTATTATAAATTCTTCTTAGTTATTGAGGTTACGTGTAACATAATCAAGTGAGATAAGCAACCGTCGAGAACCCCACAGTAAATACAGGACGAGGAGGAAAATGAGAAGCCGTGGGGGGTGAGTAATGAGCAAGTCTCTATCTAGAGTGCTCCGAATCGGGATCAATGACAAGTGCAAGCGAAGAGCGGTTAATAGGTGTTTGTGATAACAGGGATGCGATAACGGGAGTGGTAAATATACTGGAAACGGAAAATGCATGATCAATGCGGATGCCTATACAGCAGGAAATTATTTTCTAACATTTTGTTTTGTAGTAAAATTTACAAAAATGTTGTGTTTTAAATTGCACACGGCTGAAGTTATATTTTTATATATTTAATTTCTCAGTAAATATGTTGCAATTACCGCTGCAGGATGAACGAGATACGAGCTATATTCTATTTATATTTGTTATCACTTTATCAGATTACTAAAAAGGTCATAATTAACTTACAGCCCTTAGTAAACCTTTGTATTAAATTTTCAATTACTAATAATACTGCGAGCCACTAAAACAGTCGGTTCATTTCCGGTTCGCAGTTTGTAATATTTAACCGGTTCGATTTTCATTTCGTGTAGAAGCAAATTTAACCGATTAAAAAATTGGTTAGGTTTAAGTCTTATTCAGTAGACTCATCACTTTTAGAGACATAAATTCTAGACACCATGTGCGTTTAAATCTAAACAAGAATTCTGCTGTCTTTTGTAATTTCAGAAAATTTTAATATTTACCTAGTAATTTATCCTTTACATCTTGATTACATATTTTCTGTACAATTTTAATAGTATATTAATAAATACAAAATATTTTTAACATGGTTTACGCACAATTATAAAAACGAAACTGAAATACACATTGTTTTTTAATTTTCACAGGTAATTCATTACTTTTTTTTAACCCTTTGCCGTACAAGGCGTTTTATGTATTTGTTTTCCCTAATTCATTAGCCTTAAGACGTTTCTGGTTCCAGCCTAATAGTTGTGAATGTTCCGTATTAAAGTTTTAGTAATGTTACGCAGTAAAACAATATTTATTGCTAGTAAAAGGCAATTAAACTTAACTTTTTGAAATATACTGACTAGTATCAAATTCGTAAATATTATCAAAAATAAGTTATGTCATTTAAAGTAAATAAATCAGTCACATAGTCACAAATTGTAATTTAAAAAAAGTTCAGCATTATTACTAATAGGTAATATCTTGGTCCCAAAATATTACTTAACTTATTAAGGACATTACATGTTACTATACAAAACAGACAATAAAATTAAATTATCTTTTGTTTACTATTGATTTTATAATCAGCAAAAATGGGTTTATACAATTTAATCAATATTGTAAAATATTGACGATTATTCATATGCCTATTGTTGCATATACAAATTGGGTATCTTTGATCTGTACTATGTAGGTACTTTGAAATCAGTCTAAATGATCTAATTTTACTTAAATTATTAACAAGTAAACATTTACTCGGCATTGAATACACAAATAACTGACATCTACCAAAAATTCCTGTTTAAATAATTTTATTCATTATCATTTTTATTCTATTCATACCAGTGGTCCTCAAAATCGGGTGCGCGCACCCGCGGGGGTGCGCCAGATAATTTCTGGAGTGCACGAAATATTTCGTAATAAATTAATATGTATATCTATTAACACAGCATAATTTAAAAAATATTGTAAAAAAAATTTTTTGTTCTAGGGTGCGCGCTGATTTTGTGACGTTAAAGTGACTACTGATTCTCAACTTGCTGGGCGCGACCCATAAGGGGCGCGCGTAATATCTAAAGGGGGCCGCTAAGAAAAGGGGAAATCGAGGGCAAAACTATTTATTGAAATAATTAAAAAACAATAACATAAAACACATAGGTACCGAAAATGACATACGAGAAATTCTTATTGAGTCCAATAACTAGTGTTCTGGATTTCAATGTACTTTTAACTTTACTTTAGCAAAAAAAGGTACTAAAAATACATATTTAAAAACAACATACTGTGTCAAAGGACGGTTAAGAAATAAAAACAAATGGTATTCCGATGAAAGAATTGGTATAGGAGCGCTATAAAAATTGACATGAAAAAGGGGGGCGCAATAAAATTTTATACGGAAAATAGGAGTACAATAAAAACTGATATGGGAAAATGGGGCACATGTACAAAAAAAAGTTGAGAAATACTGGTGTATAGTAATGACAGGCAGACTGATTCTTTTTGCTGTCCATTGTTTTTCGCATTACAGAATATTGTATCCAAATAATATTATTATTTGGATACAATATTCTGTAATTAAAATTGCCTTAAAGATCATAATTCATAGTAAAACAACTGAACCTCAACTAATATGTGAATCACTTCAACTATAAAATCCTTATTGATATGTTTCATTGTAAACGAATCCTTCATTTTATTTCAGTTTAGTTTTTTAAATACCTACACCAGTAAACCTAAATCGTCTTATCCTTGCGTTTGGGACAATAAAAATGTTCTGTACTACATATTTGCATTAGCATCATTACAGACTGACCATGTAGTTCGTGTTGCTAACATTGTGTGAAGATTGTTATTAATTTCTAATAATTAACCACCCAACTCGCCGTAATCCCAACTCAAAAAACTATTAAGCTAGGTTTAAAAAATTCGTAAATCTAGTTAAGTTTTTCCACAATCTTGTTAACTTCAACACATAATCAAGTCATGCAGCATCTTAAATAAATACCCTGGAAGATTAATTTGTGTGAAGATAGCCCGTGGTTCCTAGCCTCGGTTTGTGTCTTTGCTAAGTGTATGCACGGCCCGGCAAATAAGTTAAATGGAAAGTTATTTATCGTTTCGTCGATAACAAAAAGAGATTTGTTTATGATATTTGCAGGGGATATGTACAATATCTTTATCTAGAGGGTAGTTTATGCAAAAGCCATTGCCTGCCCGTCCTTGGCGGAATAAAATATGCTATATAATTTATAAGTAAAAAAGTAAAAAATTAATTTCTCGTTTACGGAAAAAGATTCTTTCATGAAATTTGCAGGGGATATGTAGAATACTTTTATCTAAGAGGTGGTACATACCAAAGTCATTGCCTGCCCTTTAGAGACCCATCCCACGCATATAACCATATGTTATTTACAATATCAGTAAAAAAGTAAATATAATTAATTATTTTCTCGTTTACGAAAAAAGATTCTTTCATGAAATTTGCAGGGGATATGTAAAATACTTTTATCTAAGGGGTGGTACATACCAAAGTCATTGCCTGCCCTTTAGAGACCCATCCCACGCATATAACCATATGTTATTTACATTATCAGTAAAAAAGTAAATATAATTAATTATTTTCTCGTTTACGGAAAAAGATTCTTCCATGAAATTTGCAGGGGATACGTAAAATACTTTTATCTAAGGGGTGGTACATACCAAAGTCATTGCCTGCCCTTTAGAGACCCATCCCACGCATATAACCATATGTTATATACATTATCGGTAAAAAAGTAAATATAATTAATTATTTTCTCGTTTACGGAAAAAGATTCTTTCATGAAATTTATAGGGGATATGTAAAATACTTTTATCTAAGGGGTGGTACATACCAAAGTCATTGCCTGCCCTTTAGAGACCCATCCCACGCATATAACCATATGTTATATACCTTATCGGTAAGAAAGTAAATATAACATTGCCTGCCTTTTAGGGACCCGTCCAACGCATGGTACCATATGTTACATACATTATTAGTAAAAAAGTAAATATAATTAATTATTTTCTCGATAACGGAAAAAGATTCTATCATGAAATTTGCAGGGGATATGTAAAATACTTTTATCTAAGGGGTGGTACATACCAAAGTCATTGCCTGCCCTTTAGAGACCCATCCCACGCATATAACCATATGATATACATTATCAGTAAAAAAGTAAATATAATTAATTATTTTCTTGATAATGGAAAAAGATTCTTTCATGAAATTTGCAGGGGAAATGTAAAATACTTTTATCTAAGGGGTGGTACATACCAAAATCATTGCCTGCCCTTTAGAGACCTATGCCACGCATATAACCATAGGTTATATACATTATTAGTAAAAAAGTAAATATAATTAATTATTTTCACGATAACGGAAAAAGATTCTTTCATGAAATTTGCAGGGGATATGTAAAATACTTTTATCTAAGGGGTGGTACATACCAAAGTCATTGCCTGCCTTTAAGGGA